>VXBU01009744.1:12570-25463 GCA_013400315.1 Bombycilla garrulus | reverse complement strand
TTCATACAGGAGTGTGAAAGTGCCAGCAGAAAGCTCCAGACAGAGCACAGTGAAGACAAAAAAATACCTCTGGAGGAAAAAAAAAGATTCCCCTGAGTCTCATCAATTTTTTTCCCTTTATTGTTCCCCAGCAAAACAGAATTAGATACATTTTGATATGTTTATCCTGCCTACCTGAATGAAAATCTGAAAAACCACACAGGAGATCAGCCATGATAAACTTTTTATTTCTAAGCTTTCAGATGATCACTAAATGCTTGAGACCTTTCACAAATAAAGAAAATATTTTTGTAACACTTCTTTTCATGCCAAAAAACCAAGTATATGAGTAAATAAATACCAAAACAATAACCATGGCTGGTTTTGACCCTTTCTATGTTAATGGAAGAGGAGAATAGCCACCTGAGGTAGGCAATCACAAACATGGTCATGGTCATGGACCAACACATGGTCATACAATGTGACCATAAAGATAAAAAAGCTGAAGGGTAAAACTGGGACTTTGAACAGTAGCTGGTAAAGAGAAAAGTCCATTCTCTACTTTTTCTCTGAAGCACACAACTTGCAGTAAAAATTCTCTCCTATTTCATGCTTGGGAGAGACACACACCAAAACAAACCGTGTTTCTACTAACAAATGGTTTTCATTCAAGGGAAAAAGAAAAAAAAGAACAAAACAAATAAAAACAGCACAAAAAACTGCTTTTTCTTCCTAGTGTGAAAAACTTCACACTTCAGCATTCAAACATATGGATAAGCGTGCAGCTGCAAATCAGGGCAAGTGCAATGTTAGTCTTTTTATCCTAAGCTCTTATGAAGTGCAATTAAACAAGTACAGGTTTTCAATTAGATTCCTGCTTCATTCCTTCTTACCAGGGTCACAACTTAAGTGCCAAGGCAATGGAAAAGTACAACAACTATGAGCCTGAAGTTTTCAATTAAGCATCTCTTTAATATATATATGTAAGGCCATAGTAGTATTGAAATCAAAGCAACAGTCCCAGCTGTGTATTCAAGATCTGGGTTCTATTTTGTTGTAGCTTGGCATTGAAAAAAGGTCAGTCATTTAAACCTGGTCTCTAAATTAATCAACTTTTTCAAATCCATGAATGTCCTGTATTTTTCTAGTCTTAAAGCAATCAGAGATAAGAGGCAGATTAATTAGCATGCTGCAAACCTATAACCTTGGAAAACTTATGATGTAGAGATAGATTTTTCAATTCTGGAACTCAAATATATCCTCGTCATAACAACTATAAAATATGTTATTGCAGAGGTCATATCAATAATGTTTTTGGTTGTCTAAAGTATTCCAACCTTTTCAAAAAACCACGTAGTGTTCTAGCATTTTCCATCAAAACATGATTTCCTGGTTTTAAGTGGGTTTAACTGGACACTAGAAGTGTGGTTCCAGTGTTCCAAATGTAAAAAATCCAGGCTTCCAACTCAAAGACCATGTATTAGTTTTACTTTTCCCACAGGTATCATACAACATACTGATGTTTCAACTCCCTGTTAGACACCAAAACTGCTTTTTTCTAAAATAGCTGATGCATAATATTAAGTTTCAGAGACCATATTGAAACGATAATCACTTCAACTTGATCATATGTTCACTACAATCCTGCCCCATTTATCTTATTCTTTAATATCCTTTGACATGTGAAAACACATTTCTTTTACAAGATCTAATTTAGATTGTTATGTAAAGGTTGCATCTAGGAAGTGCAGGGATTAAGAATAATTAAAAACCAAGACTGTTAAAAAGACTATTTCAAGCAGATACTCTAAATTATAAATATAGCTTCTATGTTTCAGGTATTTGTTAACAAGCTGTTGCTCTTCTGCAAATATTTGTCTTAGCTAATTGAGATATATAGTCAAGATTTTTCTTTTTTACAATTTTGATTTAATGACATAGGAATTTTCCTTCACATGCAATAGGCACTGAGGGTGTCACAATTTTTCTACTTGCCTCCTGTCACTATCATCGGTCTTTCTCTACTTTAATAAAACCCCCTTTTTCCTATCCGCATTCCAATTTCTGCCTTTAAATACAGCAGTTGTAACATATTCTGTTTAATTTTGGTTGTATCTTCAGTAATATTTTGTAACTGAATTTTGTTTAAGTGAAGTTCTCATGATGCATGTCAGAATTTATACTCAGAAAAAAAGTGATGCTTGAAGTCATACTTGACATGTAGACAAGCAGTGTATCATAATCATCATCACATCATCAGTTTAAAACTTCAGCATCAAGGACCAAAATGTCACCCTGTTGTCCTTAATACATTTGTTACGCCCAGCAATTTGCACAAATTATAAACAGCTACCTCAACTTTTAACTCTGGAAACCTGGTATACCATGAAGCCTGAAAATAGCAACAGGACCATAGAAATTTAAACTTACTTCCCTTTCTTTTTTATTTTTTCCCCCTTTTTTAATTCCTTTATTCTCCGACTCCCAGCCTCCACTCCCCACCCCATCACCCAAAACTGAGAAGCAGTTTTGTAGAAGTGTAAATTTGACTCTTAACTGTGGCAAAAAACCTCAGTGTTTTTATTTGAAAACTAAAACTGAGGTTAATAGGAATTTCCACCCTGGGCACAAAGAACAGGAATTTTCGCCCTGGGCACAAAGAAACAGGAATCAGATTAACTTGCAGTTTACATTTCAGGAAACTTAGGCCACAGACTGCCAAGTTTTTCAAGGATATAATCAGGGGAAAATCTCACTATTTGTAGCTACAGACAGTACATTGTGCTGCCCCAGAAGTGTTCCACTTGTGGGGGACATATCACTGTTCATAAAATTCACAAAAAACACAATAAACCAATAACACGAGTCCAACCAGATTACTGTGTTCTGACTGTCATTCAGAGATTGACTCATGTATCATAAACAAAATTTTTTTTTAATTCCCCTTCCTTAACTATACCTTTTCCTCTAATTTCACTGACAGCTAAGAAGCAAACACTAGGTTATGTAATAGGTGCTTTTTACCCATGACAGGCTTATTTTGAAAACTTGTACTGGTTTTGACTGGGGTGAAGTCACAGTGACCAGTATGGTGCTGTGATCCAGATTTGCTCTGATGACAGGGTTGACAACAGAGAGATGATTTTGCTACTTCTGAGCAGGGCTTGCACAGTGCCAAGTCTTATTCATCTCAACTCATTTTCTCATTTTACTCTTCTGATTCTCTTCCCCATCCCACCATGGTGGCAGCGAGCTTAGTGGAGCTGAGCTGCTCACTGGGGTTGAACCACAACAGAACTAAATTCACCAAGCTATGACAGATGTCATCTTTGAGCACCACAATTACATATTTTTAAGGTTATTCCCTTGAGGAGTATATAAAACCTGTACCTGTGTTGAACATTTCCAGCATGAATGGCTTCTGGTGGGACTCTCCAAGGGCAACTTACTCTTCCTCCAGGAAGCCGTTTGAAATCAAACTGGCAGCAGATTTTCGGATCCGGGCCACAAGTATGAGGAATATCATAGCTATAGAAAGGCATCATATGACAAAGAATATCTGTACTGGATCCCAAATCTGGAATTAAATAGAGTAAAACATTAAAATAAACCCTCTCAGTGATTTTCCGGAAGTAAATCACTTCCATGTTCTCAGTCCAAGGATTGCACTGGAAAGATACCACATCAAGACAATTTCTTATTTTGAATAACCATAGCTTGAATCTATTTTTGTATGTACCTTATAAGTATAAAGAGGGTAAAAAACAGAGATACAACCTAGATTGGAATGTTCTAGTAAAGCACCAGCTAATTGGGAGAGACAGGAATAAGTGTTAGGTGCATTTTACACCCAGATAAAACTTAAAATTTTCAGAATTTTAGAAGTAATAAAACACGTTCTATACTTTGAGTAGATTAAAACAACAATTTAAAAAAAAACAAACATCAAAACAAAAAAACAAACCAAAAGCCAAGCACCCCGCTGTCACTGCCTCATTAGCAGAATACTTGAATTAGTTGAAATGTTCCTCCTCCTACACTTTATTTCCACATAGTATGAAAAAAAGGAGTAGGAGGAAGAAAAGGAGTCAAAACAAGTAAAAGAATTTTTCACCCCTTTTACTTTTCTTATGCATATTTGTAAGAAACATGAGAGAATGGAAAAAACAAGATAGGTAAAAGCAAAAATAAAAGTGAAAAGAAGGGAAGATCAGAGGAACAATGGCAATAATACTGATTTTACATTTAGTGTCTTTCCTAACTCACAGATATTCTCATTTCCCCTTCTGTTATTCAAACTTCTAAATTTACGCTGATGAAACGCTTTTTTTATTTTTAACAGAATTCCAAGTTCAAAATTTTCATGTCTAAACAAACTCTGCTAAATCTCTTCTGTAAATATTCCCACAGTACTTATTCAAGTTCTCTTCAAAATTTACCTGTGTAAATTAATAAAATAAATTGACATAAAGGAAGAGCACATACCCCAGTTCTGTCTCCAAAAAAATTCTAGTGTTTTTTGTTTTGCAAAATGTTTTTTAACTGAATAATGAACTCTCTGTATAAGCATATTGGAAAATCCTGTACGCTTCAGAAGGTAGGCCATTGTTGGTGAATGCCCAAATGGATCAACTGCCCATGCAGACTTTGGTTTTACTCCTGTTGACAGAAGAAAAAAGTAAAAAAGGAAGAAAGTTCTACTTTTCACTGAAAAACTTATTCCAATAATTCAAGTGAGAGTACTAAAGATAACATTTCCAAGATGATATACCCAGTTAAGTTAAACCTCCTGAAAAACCCTGGAATTAAAAAAAAACTAATAAAATACTTAAACAAACCCAATATTTTATATGTAAGGCATTCTAAAAAAATAAAAAACTTTAAAATATCTGGTTTATAATAACCTTGTTGCTACACTGTTTCAAATTTTCATCAAACATCTTTCTTTGGAATCATTAATTAATACATATCCTCTTTCACTTAAAGTAGTTTATAGATGTTACAATTAAAAAAAAGTTGAAAGAAAATGAATGTATGTGGATGGGTAAAGTGGTAGCTTATTGAAATTTCACTGTTATTTAAATAATGTTAGTATTTTTTCACTTCAGAAGTAATTTTTTTTTTATTTATTAGTTTGATGATCAATAGAGTCATGTAGATTAATACTCTCTTTTCTCTGAACTTCATGTTAGTAAATAAAATAGGCACATCTAACTTTTGCTTAATTAATCACCATGGTTCCTTTGGCACTTTTTTGCTGTCTTTCCAAAAAAAAAAAAAAAACAATAGTAAGGAATGCATTACCCTTTTATTAGGTCTTCCCTTCCCCCTCCAATTATATCAAGCTGTGTTTATGGAAATTGCAATCTAAGAAAAACAGTGAAACAGCTTTCCAAAATAATTTCAGTTAATTGGATGAAATAATGTCAATTTATTATTAAAATCACTGCAAAAATATATTTATACAAAAAGGTTTCTCTCTTCTTATGGAACTAAACAAAATAACATCCCAAAGCCAGAAAAACAGTTCAGTCAATGTAACTGCAATCAGTAATTCCTGAATTCTAACATTACTATGGNATCTCTTCTGTAAATATTCCCACAGTACTTATTCAAGTTCTCTTCAAAATTTACCTGTGTAAATTAATAAAATAAATTGACATAAAGGAAGAGCACATACCCCAGTTCTGTCTCCAAAAAAATTCTAGTGTTTTTTGTTTTGCAAAATGTTTTTTAACTGAATAATGAACTCTCTGTATAAGCATATTGGAAAATCCTGTACGCTTCAGAAGGTAGGCCATTGTTGGTGAATGCCCAAATGGATCAACTGCCCATGCAGACTTTGGTTTTACTCCTGTTGACAGAAGAAAAAAGTAAAAAAGGAAGAAAGTTCTACTTTTCACTGAAAAACTTATTCCAATAATTCAAGTGAGAGTACTAAAGATAACATTTCCAAGATGATATACCCAGTTAAGTTAAACCTCCTGAAAAACCCTGGAATTAAAAAAAAACTAATAAAATACTTAAACAAACCCAATATTTTATATGTAAGGCATTCTAAAAAAATAAAAAANTTTTTTGCTGTCTTTCCAAAAAAAAAAAAAAAAACATAGTAAGGAATGCATTACCCTTTTATTAGGTCTTCCCTTCCCCCTCCAATTATATCAAGCTGTGTTTATGGAAATTGCAATCTAAGAAAAACAGTGAAACAGCTTTCCAAAATAATTTCAGTTAATTGGATGAAATAATGTCAATTTATTATTAAAATCACTGCAAAAATATATTTATACAAAAAGGTTTCTCTCTTCTTATGGAACTAAACAAAATAACATCCCAAAGCCAGAAAAACAGTTCAGTCAATGTAACTGCAATCAGTAATTCCTGAATTCTAACATTACTATGGGTTTAGGCTTTGTAACTTTTACTACTACTGCTGCGGCTACATATTAATTTCTTTTATCATGATTTTCAAAAGACGGAAAAGACAATTAAGGACTGTTTAGACTAGACATGGGATCTAAAATTCAGCATGATCTAGTGTTAATATTTGGTCATGCTGATATAATATGCATGTCTTACATTGATCAATACAAAATGTTGTGGCATAAAATTGTTCAAATACACTTTTGCCCAGGAACTTTTACCTACAAACAGGATGGGCAAATACCAGACTTGATCCTACAGCTTCCTGTAAGTGGTCTGATTTAATGTCTCAGGAAAGCTGAGGAAGAAGAGCCTTCTAAGCACCTCAGAAATTTAAAAAATATAAAAGAAAAAGTATTTTCTTATTTACTTTTTGTATTAACATTGTTAAATTTTAGATTAATATACATACCAAGGTTCTTTTCTAGCCACTGATGTCCTTCAATCATTTGGTCAATTAAAGCAAAATAATGAGAAGAAGCTTCATCAGGCATGACCCATCCTCCTGTTACTATTTCAAATTGTCCATCTTTTATTAACCTGAAAAATATGTAAATCGGAATCATCCATATGAAAATACACTCTTAAAATCAATTTCTGTATACTCAACAGGCATTTACCAGCAATGTGATTCTACAATTGAAATGGTTTGTGCTGCTTCCATCACTGGACTATATTTCTTTAATTGAACAGGGAAAAAATGAACTGCTGAACAGTGAAGTATTTCATGCCCTTGTGCAATAAAAACCACTGCATATCCCATATTAGATGTTTTTAAAAATCAGGAAGAAGGCTGTTTCCTGCACAGATTACAAAAATAAAATATATGTGCCACAGTACAGAAGGTCAACTGAGCAAAATGCCTAGACAGTGCACTTTTCAAGCACTGCTAATATATATTTTTGATCTAATATAATTTCTAGAGTTTTAGAGAGCTGATAGACATCAGAAGTTTATTATTAAAGGCTTCAGAACATCTCACTGATTAAAATGCCTTCTTGAAACAGGTCTCAACCAGTCTCTCCTTTGGCAGTGAACACAAAGATTGCACTCCCAGCATCAGGTTGCCTCTACAGTTTCAGAACTTACATTGTTTTACCAGCATAGAAGTGTTTAATTAATTCAAGAAAAAAACCACAGTGAATGCATCAAAACTTAGTCCTATCACAGATGATACCCATAAGAGTAATGAAAAGCATGCAACAAAAATTAACTCAAGTGCAGCTTCTCCAAGTCTTCCCCAGTCTCAAGTGCAGCTTAAGCAATACCTGACTCCTCTGAAGAGAGGACATAGCTCCCTAGTGACTGTCATTTACTGTTTACTGTGTTCCAAGGGATATTTTTAATATCAAAAAATGCACATCTTTGCTATAATACTCACCCACTGCACGTAATTTTTTAATAAGTAGTTTTTCTACCTAGATCCCAATATTTTCACCTTTACCTAACCTTCGCAGCTGTGAAGATCGCACAGTCTTAATGCATACCGCAACACATGCATCTCAAAGAGGGGCATGAGAAGGAGGCCATCACAAGGATGAGCTAAGATCTGTCAGATCCTGTCTTAAAGCCAAGTAAAAATAAGAAAAAAAAGGTCCCCACTTTTTGAAAACTCTAAACACATCCATACTGCAAGTTTATCCTGCTTCCTTGTCTCAATGCTTAGGCAAACCTTTTACTTCTATATTCAATTTTGACTTGTGATTTTAAAAATTACTAAGAATAGCAAGGGTGTAGAGTACGTGCTACTTTACCATTAAAGCAGTTACATGTTTATAAAACCCTTTGTACTTAAACACATAAGAAGCTCACAAATTTTTATTCAAATAAAAATCTCACAAAATCTTCATATGCATAATAACAAGGAAAAAAATACCATATATAAATAGCTAGTATGAAAGACCGTATTTATTTTACTGCGAATTCCTTAGTGTGACTTCAAATAAAGATTATAATCACTACTCCCTTACAATCTGACTGACATGTTCATGGTTGTACATGGAAACTTTTAGTCAAAGTTTTAGGCAAATTTGTAATTTGTCTCAGTAATTTGTTTCCACTTCTCCACTTCTCTGAGCAGATTTCTATTTTGCAACTGGGAGAAAAACAAACCAAGCCAAAAAGTCACAACCGAAGCAGCTGGTTATTCTAGCAATTTTGCACCACAAATGAAATCTCAAGTTTACAGTGTAGTCAAATACACAGTTTTAAAACAAAATACATGGAAGACAAGTTCAGTATTCAAACCTTTTAACTGCATCTTTTTTCTGGGTATCTATTCCGTCCCACCATTTTGAAAAGTAAGAAATCTCAGACCAAATAAACTTCCTTCGGTTGTCTTCCTGCAGTTTTATAACCATGTTATTTAAAATATGCTGTGTCTGATCTCTGAAGTAATCATCAAAAGTCTTCAGCCAACCTAAGAAAAAGAAAACATGAAATTAAGCCTGTTTAGAGAACTGGCTATTAAGTCTGTTTAGAGAATAGACTCTCAGAGAACTGGCTCCTTCTCACTCCCCAGAAAAAGCTAAGTAAAGACTGTTCTTAAAAAGCTGGCCTTTAAATGCCAAGGACAGCTTGAAGTGCTAAATTTCCAAGCAGTTTCTTTTTACAAAGATTACATGTTTTATTTCCTAAATGAATAAACATATGGAAATTATTAGGCTTTTCAATTCCTAATTTTCCTATGCTTTGCATAGCATAAAGTTTGATTGAGATGACAAGGACTCAAATAATTGTGCTTCAGTGAGATGCAAAAGAAAAATAAATTTTAACAACATTTTCAGACTTTACATTCTTACATAAAATTCTTTAACCTCTTCATAATACCTTGCATGAGAGAGTATATGCATCTTTCTTCACAGAACCTCTAACTATAGCTGAAAAAATTAAGTCTACTTACAACTTACTGCAGTGTCACATTCCTGACCAGCTTTTGTCATGTATGCATATTTTAAGACTTTGTGAAAGCTCCCCACTGTGTGAAGACTGCATTCCATACAGATATTATACGTAATTCCACTCTGATTTAACAAATCAGTTTTGCAGAGTTACTGGCCATTCTAAGAGGGCCAGTCTGCTTATAGGATACAGGATTAGGCTGTTAAGGAATGATATTGTATTATTTCAAGTAAGTCATGTGAATGCAGAAACTTTTATTATTAAAAAAATAATTCTCAGGTTTAATTTAAAAACTTTACAATTAAATGAAGTCTGATTATTGACTGGGAAAGAATATACTATACTTTATCTTAGAGATACAAAAGCCCAAACATTCTTCTTAAGTAGATGCAGAGCTACTGTTTTTAATTTGCAAAATAAGAAATAAAACTGTAACACTCCAGAGGAAAAGCTCTAGGTAATTTCTTTTTCTTTTACAAATGTTTAGAATCTTGAAGACTCTCACCTTTGATACCGGTTTCTGTACAGATAGACAAGTGGGGTCTAATCTGTCTTAAAGGGGGAAAACGCATTTTGTCAAGGTAGTTAATATGAGGGCTTAAGGCATAAAATTAAAACATACTTTCTTTAGAGGAATGGAAATAGCTTAATACAAAAAGCAGTTGACAGTAAATTACTGCTATGCAATGGTTTAAAGACTGACAAAAATGTGATGAATAATCTGAATTTGTAATCAAATTTCTTTCTGACCTCTTCTCATTTCACTCTGGGTTGTTTTTTTTAATAGATGCTTCCACTCAAAGAATTGAGATTACATAGCAAATTATTCTCTCAATTCTCATTTTTCAACAAATCAAAATATTTTACTGATAATTACATTTAAAATATCCACATGTATTAGACTACCAGTTTATAGCTTTTTATTAGAAATTTCTTGTGCAAGAAACAGTATCATCCTAGTACACAACTAAAGGAGGATAAATTAAAACCATCCTATGATTTTCCTGTACAGAAATATACCATCATAATAAACTGTTAAAAATATTTTTATATTTCAGCAATAATAGTGAATTTACACTTAATTAGTCTTCTGAAACATTCTTTAAAAACGTTAATACACCAGGCCTATTAAAAAACTGAGTTAAATATCTAAGTAGCTGACAAAAGAATACAGTATGATATATGAAGAACAGTATTATAATTTTAACATGCTCAGTTAAGCTAAGGAAGATTGTATCATAGTTACCACACTGAACTGAATACACTCCAGAGAGTCCTAGGAAATTTTTACAGGTATTCATAGATGAAAGCCAACAGAAAGCCCTCTGAAATGTAATTACCATACATCTATTTATTTATTAATTGTACAGAAGATTCTGCATTGAAAAGGGCCTATAATGATCACCTAGTCCCACTGCCTGACCCCTTCTGTATTGAGCAAAAAAATGTTGTTAAGAACATTATCCAAGTGCATCTGAAACAACTTCCCCAGGAAGCTGCAGAGAGCAGTGAGGTCACCCTCAGCCTCCTTTTCTCAAACTGGACAAACACAGACTCCCCAGCTGCCCTCACAGGACAGCCCTTCCAGCCCCTCCTCCAGCTCCACTGCCCTGCTCTGGCTGCATCCCGGTGCCTTGACATCCTTCCTAAAGTGTGGTGCTCTAAACCCAAAAACTTACAGAGGCTCTTCAATTTTGTGTGGAGACATACAATAAAAACTAAAAATAATAAAAAAAAAATTTCAAAATTAAAAGCTAAAGAAAATAATGGATAAATCAACACACAGTTGCTAGCCAGAGCATTATTTCACACCTCAGTCCCTAATACAACATAAGAATCCACAACTCAAGCTCATTCTTCTGCTTATCCGCAAACTAAGAATTTGCTCCAAGGCTGAAAGAAAAGGTTTACCAGTGCATTTCAAACAGGAAACTTGCAATACAAAGCTAGTTTACTCATGGAAAAATTGCAGTAGTTTAAAGCTGCAATCACCAAGACTAAATATACTATTAACAGCAAAAAAAAACGCTTCAAGGTTTAAAAGTACATAAAGTCCTTTGTCAACATAAAAATCACAGGATCACAGAACCACTGAGGTTGTAAAAGACCTCAGAAATTATCAAGTCCAACTTCTGACAAACCACCACCTTATAAATCATACCATGACACTGAGTGCCACATGCTGTTTTTCATTTAACACCTCCGGATGATGGTGATTCCACCATTCCAATGTTTAAGAACCCTGTAAACAACAGAAAAAAATAGTACTGTCTTTCATATTATTATTATTCTAGGCTTGACTTAATATATATTGAGGACTTTGCCAGATACTTTCATTTTCTGTCAGCCTATGTGATAGCAACAGAGAGTACACACTGCTGAGTTGCTTGCCTTTTGATTCTCTCTCTCATGCTTGTCCTCGAAAGTGTGGAAACTTGCTATCTCCCCCCATCTCCATGAGATTTATCATCATTATGCAGCTGTTTGTTTCATCTATTTTTTCCCCACTGTAATGTAAATCCACTTGGCTTGACAGCAGACTCCAAGAATCATGTCTGAATAGCAACAAAACTCATGGCTCTACAAAAAATCCTGAAACATTAAATTAACAGATTTGCCACTATTCCTGTCTACACTTTCAAGTTCAAATTCTTTCTTGAAGTTCTATCAGCTCCTTGCACTAGAGAAAGGCAGTCTTGTGTCTTAGCATGGTTGACACAAATGCAAAGATAAAGGGAAACTGTCAGAACAAAATCAGAACAGAAGCTGACAAATTAGCATTATTCAAAAAGTAACTTTATTAAGTAAAAGCAATTACCAATTTGATCATGACAAGAATCACAAATCCATTTCTAGCAAAAGTATTTAGGTACTGCTTACATATACCTGCAAGGCTCCTGGAGTTTTTTACATTTGCAATTTTTTTGTCTTTGGTTTAACATTAACTGCTGAAATAAAACAAAATAGGATTTTATTTTCAATTGCTTGCTTCCACAAGTCACCCTCCAATGTCTAAGAAGAAATGTGCCTTTAAAAAGTTTCTTGTTTCTGATGAAGTCTGTTTTATTAAAGAGGGAGATCTCATGAATTTCTGAAATATTATGCCAGTATATGCCAGATTAATGCATTTTTTATAGAAGTTTGCAACTCTGATTTGCTTTTCAGGAGATCATAACTAACTTCACTGAGTCTAAAATTCACACATCAGTGACGCTTCTTGCAACACAAGAAACTTGAGTAATTTTTTCATTTTATGCCAGTATTAAATAAAACAATTAATTTCAGCTAGCACTATACAGCTTCCCAGAAAATAAAAGCATCCTCTTTGCAAATATATTAGTGGAACTTCAGTTCTTGTTCTTTAAAATGTACACCTAAGTTAATAAAAATGATCAGTATTTTTTATTAATTTTTTTTACATTTATGCTTGATTCCCAACTAACTAGTTCCTGAGAGAAGACACAGTTAAGCCACTGTTTTGATAGCTGAGGAATTAAAAATATCAAACTGTGAGGACGTCCTTGTTTTTATTTACATCCAAGCTCCAATATCCAGTTACATAATGCAACAGTAAAAGATTCTCATAAAAC
>VXBU01009744.1:219-12528 GCA_013400315.1 Bombycilla garrulus | reverse complement strand
ACAAATCCCAAACAAACAAACAGAAAAAAGGACATGTAGTCATGACTTCTTAACTCTAAAAGAGGAGCTCTAAAGAAATAAAGCCTGGTGTGCATGTGTGTTTAATTGATTATACACAGGCAATGACAATAAGGCGAATACTAGAAATAAATTCAAAAGCTAAGTTTGAATTTACATTTTAGTAACTATAATTACACATGAAAATAATTTGGCATTAGCTCCACTGTAGATTCAGCATTTAAAAAGTCCCTTATTTTAAAGTAGAGAATACGCTTTTTTTTTTAATTTAGCAATATTGCATTATCATTCTGTGATGTAAAATACAGAACAAATATACAAGTTCATATTTTATGTAGGTTTCTGACATAACATTTTGGTGATGACTTCACCAAAAAGTTTCTTTTCAACAAAGATGAATGACTCACAGCAAAGACTGAACTAAAACTTGAAAAACCCAATGGTAATGCAATCTCAAATTGAAACTAAAAGCTGTATAAGAGTGTTTCTCATTTTTCTGTTTCACATAGTCAAATCAGAGAAAAAGTGGCCTGATACGTTCCTGTGTTAAAGCATTCATTCTGATTCAAAAAAAAGTTAGATAGATGAGCTTCTTGTTCCTGCAAAACAAGTACCAAAACAGAATAATTTAGGTAGAAGATACACTGAAATTAAAGTATGACAGTGTATTTACTTTTCCCACAGCATACCTTAACATGTAAAATATCTCTGCTCAAATTATAAAAAAAAATAATTTGATTTATCAGGCTTAGTTTCATAAGCATAACCAAAAAACTCAAATGATTCCACATTTCACAAAAAGTACAATCTGCCATGATCTGTGAGGTACTACCAAAATTATAATTAGACTTCATACATTTTAAGTCCTTATGCAAGATCTACTTTTGCTTTTGTACATATCAAATCTGTTGCCATGATAGCCAAGATGGAAAGGAAATTTCTACTGATGAGCAGTTAAAAGTAACCTTTCTGCAACAGTCCTGTTGATATTCAAAGGAACTGTGCCTCTTCTGCAAACACAGAAATATTGAAAAATAAGCCAGGAATAACACTCTATTTCCCTCATACAGCATGTCAAGAAAAACTTGTGAGCTGCTCATTTCTTGTATTTTGGTGGGTCAGATAACAGTTTAAGCAATATGTGTTCCAAACATGTCAGGAAAACTAATAATTCATCAGAACAACATATCCAGACCCAGACAACCAAAAATGTACATGAAACTCCATGGTGGATTAACAGCATCAAATTTTATGGTCAAGTTTTCTTACACTTTAACTTTGATTTTGGTATATATGGATTTTTCTCCTGAGAAATGGAGATTGTCCTCAACGGGCAGTAATAAAAGGCGATTAATGTGAGTGGTAGTAAGGCAAAGTTACCAATGTTATAGATAACTGACAAAGTGTTAAAAAGTAATGTTGAGTTCCGACCATGTATGTGTCCATACACTTGCATGTGGGTGGAGAAGCAAGAGAAAAATCTACTTCAGTCACCTTCAATTCCACTTACATGCTGCTCATACTAGGTCTGTAACCACCACATTCAGCAGTGAAATACTCTTATCTGGTACACACATATATTAGAAAGTTCACAAGTCTCAATTCTTAAATAATTTAATAAGAAGTCATTACCAAAATTATTACAGATCAATAGATGCTAAAGGTGTCTTTCCATCCCTCTGGTCATATCCAAACCACATTTTCAAGTCCATCTGTGCTAGTTGATAATCCTACCATCCCTGAGTAAAGCTCTCCCCTCTGCATTTCAGCTGCCTCCTACACTTCAGGCAGCCTCAAAAAACCACAGCTGAAGCAGGTGAGAGCCAACATAAGGGTTCTGCCAGCAGGTTATATGCTCGCTCCTTAATCTGCTTGTGACAGAACTGCTGGCTATCTGTGATAGCTATAACTTCACACAACCAAACTTCTCCCCATGGCTGAAGATTAATCTGCACCGGTTGAGTCCTCCCAAAAATCAGACATGCTACTGACGTGCTCAAATCTATCAGCTGCCAGCAGCTAAAGACAATTGTGCCACCACTGATCGAAAGTCTGGAGGGAACCCACTATCAGCATTTAGTTTCCAAAATGGGTAAACACATTAGCTACTGCAGAGAGAAGCGCAAAGACCCCAAGTTTGTAGGTCATGGTTAAACTCACACAGAGGCAATTAGTGAGATTTAGCATCACGAAGTGTTTTGGAGTGCCTGCACATTCAGTCATCCCTCCAAAAAAAGGTGGAACCTAAACTCACCACCTTCCCTACTGATTGTGTTTCACAGACTCACAGAGTGACTTGGCTCAGAAAAAGATCAAGCAATTTCTAGCCCCACATCATGGGCAGGGATGTCAACCTCAAGAAAAGGTTGTTTAAAGGCCTTTTCTTCGCCTTTGAGCTACACATTGTCACTAGCATAACTGGTTACATGAAAAGTTGAAGAGAAAGAAGCCTCAGATGAGAAAACATAAAATCTAACGAGAATTTAAAGCTTCTGCAGCTAATATAGTTATACATTTACTGACCCCATTTCTCGGTAAATATCTTTCACGTACATTGTTACACTGTACATTCATTATGACTTCAGCTTTTTTTTTCCATAAGGCATTTCCTTTGCACTATGCTTTTAGTACTCTGTGGAAAAGGAATAAGGTAACCATTAGTTATACAGGAGATTCCAGATATTACAGATTCATTTTCCTTCTTTCAAGTGCTTGTTAATATGCAATTTCATAGTGCAAAAAATCCCACAGGAAGGTCCTTAAAAAGCAGTATCAAGTAATGAGATTTCTATAACGACCTTTGCAAAAGCAAACAATAACCAGTGTCATACGATCACCTTTGGTGAAGGAACAGTTTACTTTTACGGGGTTCTATCTCAGTTTATGTCTACTGAATATCAGCTGAGAGGCTTGGAAAAGCTGAGAGATATTTAGATAGTATGCAAGGTGAGATAGAGAGGAGATACATTTTGGTTGCCAGTAGTGAAAGACAGACATGATTTTACTGTCGAGGCACAAAGAACTTACATACTAAGAACAAAGAATCAGGAACAAAAACCAAACACCAGCAAGAAAATCAACTCTCAAAGATGAATGACAATACCATTAAGTCTTCAGGCAAGCCCTTGTGAACAGCATATTCAGGAAAAAAAGCAGCAACAAAATGATGGGAGACAGCTCTCATAACTCCACAAACCCTGTCATTGAAGGGACAGTCACAGGGAGGATTTCTCTCAGAGAGGAAAAAATAAGTACCTTAGTGTACATCTAATTTATGACTCCCTCCAAGACAAATTTAATAAATGCTTGTAAAAATCCATCTCTGAAGCTATGCTCAATATGGCCTACATCCCTATGTTTGGAAGAGGGCCAGAGAAGTGCTTGAAAAGGCAAAATAGAATCAGATTAAACTCCTTAAACTGAGCTCATTAAAAAACAGACACATGGCTTACATACTTCCTAAGAGGAAGTTCCTCCTGAAAAAGTAAAGGAAATTCCATGATTGATAACACAAGAAGTTAAATAGGAAACGATATTGGTGACGCTAACTCTGATTATGGAGCAGTATTTACACTTTATCTGCCTTATAGGTTTAGTAATTTTAGTTACTCACAAACTCCTTTGGAGGGTTCGAGAGGATGGGTGGTTTTGGTTGCATTTTTTTAAGTGAGATTTTGGTTGATCCAAAAAATTTCTTGATCCAATTTATTTCAGTGGTGTAGTTGTTTTTTATCTCAGACCAAGTCTTCTGTTTGGTATGTTGTTGCAGGGGTGGTGGCTGTTTAGAGTTTTTTACTTGTTCGCTTTTGGGTTTTGTTGTTTGGTTGTGCTTTTTAAACATAGGCCAAGAACCAAGAAGAATGCCATGGAGAAGTTCTCTGGATCTAGAGAAGAGCCTTGTTGTTCTCTGACTTTCCAAAAGGTGTATCATATTTCAAGCAACATGACAAATACACAGTAAAGTTCAAGGCATTTTTTACTGAATGAGCTTAGAAATTTTCATCCTGATTTGGAGACTGAGAAGAGACATGGCCATCCTCCCAAAACTTCCACTATTTTGAGAACCCTTGGTATAGAAGCAACACAGAACTATTCAGTCCCCTCGTCTCAAAAGATATATCTAAAAATCTGGGGGCTCCAATGAACTTCTGCATGGCCTGACTTTAATGACCTTTGCTACTGTCCAGCTAAGCCAACAGCCTCCAGACTGTATGGCCTGCTTGGCATACAGGGAGGAGGAATATAATCTGTAGTGACATATCACAGAATCAGAGAAGGCCTCTAAGAAAATCAAGTGCAATCATACCCTAGCACTATTGTTTTCACCACTGAATCACATCCCTAAGTGCCCATATCCACCTGCTTTTATGAACACTTGCAGGGAATGGCACTTCTTTGTACACCCCATTGCAATATTCAAGCATCCTTTCACAGAAGAAATTCTTCCTAATATCCCATCTAAACCTGCCCTGGGCACAACCTGAGGCAGTTTCCTCTTGTACTGAAACTTGTTATCTGGGAGAAGAGCCCAATCCCCACCTGGCTATAATCTCCTCTCAGGTAGTGGTAGTGATAAGGTCCCCCCTGAGTTTTTTTCCTCCAAGCTAAATGCACTCAGATTCCTCATCAGACTTGTGCTCCAGACTCTTCCCCACCTGCATTCCCTTCTCTGGACATGCTCCAGCCCCTCAGGGTCCTTTCTGAATTCAAGTGCCCAGAACTGGACACAGGCTGCAAGGTGTGGCCTCACCAGTGTCCAGCACAGGGTCACTGCCCTGCTCCTGCTGCCCCACTGCTGCTGACACAGGCCAGGAGCCCTTGGCCTTCTTGGCCACCTGGGCACAGCTGGCTCATGGTCAGCTGCTGTTGACCAGTGCTGAGAGGTTTTCCATTGGGCAGCACTCCAGTCACTCTGTCCCCAGCCTGTAACACTGCATGGGTTGTTGTGGCCCAGAGGCATGACCTGCAATGTCACCTTGTTGAACCTCATACAACTGGCATTGGTCCCTATCCAATCTGCCTAGATTCCCCTGTAGAGCAATAGTCTTGATGTGAGAAGTGGTTCAGTAAACTCAAGAGAACCTAAAGCTCTCCAATTCTTTAGAATGAAGGCTCCATGGGCCATTTTTCATAAACGGAACTGGTGCTACAGGATGAACCAAATCCCATTAAGGCACCCAATGCCAAAGCTTGTATGCACAAAAGGTGTTGCCTGTTGTGGTTTAAATCCAGCTGATAATAAACCACACAGCTGCTCCCCTTCCCTGACCTGCTCTGGTGAGAGAGACAATAAAAACTGGAAAAGAGATAGAGAAGGTATATAAATAAAATAAAACAAAACCAAAATAAAATTACTAGAACCTGCAGAAAAAGTAGCAGTAGAAATGAAATTTAAAAAAAAATAAAAAATCAGTGCCAGATCAGTGAGCTCCTACTGAACCTCATGAGTTGAATAGACACTGGTGAAGTTGTCTGCAAATCTCTTCAGTTTACTTCAGGACACCAGGCAACTGACTTTAGTAGACTGCCAACAGTCCTGTACCAGTTAGGATATAATCCCAATAGATTCAGCAGAAAAAATGGAGACAGGTAAACTCCACACCCCATTCTAGTAGAGCCAAGAGAATGAGAAGTTCTATATATTGCCTTAGGACTGCTTTGATTCTTTATGTGTCTGTACAGAGTTGCTTCTTTCTAGGGAGGTTTTTAGGAGAACTACAAGAGAGGAAATAAATGGACACAAGTTTGAAAACAGTTCAATAGATAGGCAGATCTAGGTTTTTACTGCGATTATTCGATCTGAATATTTTTATAATAGCCATACTGCATTAATTTACCTGTCATAACTGGACAGTAATACAGTAATTCCACAGTCCAGCATTCATTTTCTCTGAAAATGCTATATACATACAAATAAAAGTCATTTATATTCAAACTACCATACCTTCACTCAGATCCACAGTACTTCATACAACAAATTAAATTTTAGAGATCTATACAGTAATAAATTTTAATATCACTTAAATTTTGTCTTTCTATGACAACCAGTGCTACCAGCCTACTAACACATGGTTAGTGTACATGTACCAGGACCACAGTGTAGCAGCATAATTCATTTTTTGTATATTTTACCAAAAAGTCATTCCAAAATAAAGGAACAATTCTCAATTTTGTCTATTACACTGTAAGCTTGCTTGGGTGGAAATGAAATTATGTAGGCATGCCTGCATTTCTGTTTAAGTCTACTCTTTTCATTATGCTGCTACAGGCTGGGGTTTGCACAAAAAACATGAAGTGTCAAAAACTTCAGATTTGCCATTGCCGCATCTTCTAAAAGCACATTTCTTTAGCACTAAGGCTAAGGGTTAAATACCTATGACAACCCAAAAAATAAAAATAAAAATAAAAATTGATGGTATTTAATGCAGCAATGTATTAACTGAATGGCTTACCTGAAATTCATGTCACTTTCCAATTTCAATAGTGAAGTTCTGCTCCAGTTAATAAATCCAGTAGACATACAACTTGTATCATAACAGTTGTCATTGGAAGTCAATGGCATTTGAATCATACATCCGTTTAACTGCCTTGCCATACTGAAATCTAACATATTAAGTGGTATGCTTCAAAAAAACCCATATCTTTACAGAAATTGCAATGCAATTCCTAATCCAAAAGCCTCTAGATCCTCAAATCAATACAGTTACTCTATTACCTGGATCATTGTGTGAGTGAGGCACAACAAAAACTTGAAGTGGTTCACTGTCCCATTCATTTTCATTGTATGTGATATCAAATCCTTGTTTCCAAACGCCACCATCTGGATTATCAAAAGGAAGAATGTCATAGACATCCAGCATCTAAAAAAATAAAAGTTAATGGAATATAAAACATGAATTCACAGAAACAGTTCTGCTATTATAAAGCTAAGCTATTTTCACCTAAAATGGATCAGCTTGATTGTTACAGAGGGAGAGATGATGTGTCAAATGAATAGAAAACTGACAAATGAGAGCAAGTTTCAAATCACACTAGGACACCCAAGACACAGCTGCCAGGAAGAGGAGCATTTGGCAGGCTTTGTTCTGAGGAAACCGACATTGATTAGATAAACAGTAGGATTAAGAGCCTTAAATCACAAAAATTATGGCAGCCCACAATGGCATTGGGCAGGAGGGTATGGAGAGGAGTATACAGAATAACACATTACACTAAACAGGAAATGAAGAAAAGAAGGAATGACAGCAAGAGAGAAAAAAGGCAAACATCAAACTTACAAAAAGGAACAGAGAGAAGCTGTCAACAAAAAATGTTGCTAACTATAGCCAGTTGTAGTAACAAAGCTTCTTGTACATTTCCTGTTGCCCAGTTCACTAATTGTAGAAGGAAGGACATATTTCACTTGTGAATGCAAATAAAAAGGTTACAGATAAATAAAGCAACTCTAGAATTACTGTAACAAGTTCCTTTGAAACTTAGGGAACACCATACAGCTTCAAAGACAGTCTACCAATATGAGATTCAAGGAATATTTTTTGTAAGGCTCTGGTTTGCTTTTAAGGAAACAAGATATAAACATGAATTGACATCAGAGAAGCAATTCCTGACAGTCTAGATTAATAACTAAACTTTAATCAGTTCCAAACCTATGTTAGAATACAATTTTACCCCTGACAAACTTTCTACAAAAAACAATTCATCTCCACAAAAAAGGTCTCCTACAGCAATCATTCACTACTTCAACACCACAAGAGTTAAACCTTCCCAGTGATAAGGAGCTCTCTGTCCTCCTAGGAAAACTTAAAAAAAACTACAGACGTCTGAAACAAATATCTGATTTAAAAAATTAAGGCCTTTCAATTTTTGACTTTGGCCTCCACCCAGCTGATCTCTCATTTTTCCTCATCAACAGAACATAGGGAGACATATAAAATATTATGGGCGAAGATAAAAACAGAGAGGTCACTTACCAATTTTCATCACAGGAAAAACAGACCTGACTTTGGGAACATTAAATTAATCTGTTGCCAACTAAAATAGAGTTGGATAGTGAGAGATGAGTCCATAATGTTTCCTCTCTGTCATTCTCTCCTCACATTTTTTGCCTGCTCCAGCATGAGAGCCACAAGCCAGAGCATGCCAGAAACTCCTCCAGTCTGGATCCCCCACAGACTCCAGTTGCTCCTTAAAGTATCTGCCTACTCTGGCATAAGATCCTGCACAGGTTTCAGGGAAACACTTCCTCCACTGTGGTCTTCCCAACCTGCTCCAATGACTAGAATGCCTTCTCTGCTTCCTTCATCAAAGACCAATGGTGTTCAAAGGACAGTTTATCCCTCTTTTTTAGCCTTATACCACACTGATGGGCAGCATTTTACCCTTTTTTAAAACCCATTCTGCCAGAGGTACTGACATGTTTTGCTGATGGAGGCTGTATCCTGTGGGAGTTCTGGAGCTGTGTCTGGCACAGGGCAGGACCGCCTTCTCCTCACAGATACTGGAGACCCTCACTGGAGGTGAGGTCTCCTCACTGGTAACCTCACCTCCAGGTGCCAACACTTGGGACATCTGCACCCACATCATTCCACCCTCACCTCTGTGAAACACTTAGTTAAGAACAGTCAATAAAACATATCCATCACATAATTCTTCACAAACTTCATTTACATTTACAAAAAAGAAATAAAACCCAACATTTCCCCCACTAAAATCAAAGTGACATAAAATCCTGAGAAAATGGAAATTTTTACACACACCCACATACAAGGTAAATCTCTACTCCTTGTCCTTTCACCTCATAAGAGTAACAAAAGAATCCCCACAGTGACTTCACTCTGGCAGTGTTCAGTCCAAGTTTTGGCCATCACCACTATCTCCTAAACCTCAAAACCCAGATTTTGGTGCTTAAACGAAGAGCAGTCAGTTCACCTTGGATGGATTGGAATTGGACAGCCAGAAAAGGTCAGTCCACCACAGGTCTTTAACTTAAGGTATAAAGGAAACTAAGTAATGTATGAAGGGAATACAACACAGTAATCCTACATCTAGCAGGGTCTCAGCTGAGCCTGATAGCTATGTCCACTACATATCTACAACCAGTGAGAGACTTTGTGTACACCAGACATCTATGGCCTGTATAAGATGACCTTGTCACTCATCCCACTGCTCCCTCAGGATTTCTTCAATCTTTAGACAATATTGATTAGTGGAAAACATAGGTGCAATACTTGAAGCTTTATGCATTCTGTACTGTAAGTTCGAAGGGTCCAAATAAGGGTTATGCTGAAGTTGGCTAGATTGATAGCATATATTCTAAATACACTAGTAGGCTAATTTATATGTTATATAAGGAATAAATTATACATTATATAACATGGATAAGATTTTATTACTACATATTTTATAAATATTGTATTTTCTAAAATCTGAGTTTGAAAAATGTGCTTTTTTCTCAGCAATACAATGTTCTGAAGAAAATTCCTCCATCTTTAATCTGTTATCCCACTGGTGTTACTACCATGTGATTGGACCAGCCTTGGCCAGAGGTGGATCCATCTTCGAGCCACCTGGCACTGGCTGTCAGACATGGGGGAAACTTCCAGCACCTTCTCAAAGAGGACATATAGCCCCCACCTCCAGCCAAACCAGGTCAAGCAACTCTAATACAGGGAGGAATGCAGAAACATTGTTTGAGCACCCAGAGGCTAAAGGACAAGCGGGATTGAATCCAGCCAGGAATGTCAAAGGCATCAAGAAGGGCTTCTGTAAGAAGACAGATGGCTAAAGGAAGGCCAGGAATTACTGGTGAATGAGGAAGGGCACCTGGCAACACAGGACAAAGGAAAAACTGAGGTAGTGAATACCTTCTTTGCCTCAGTCCTTACTCGCAAGATCAGCCTTCAGGAAACAAAGGGAGAGAACTGGTCTGAGGAAGATGTCCTTCTTGAAACAGGGCCAGCTCAGGGAATACCTAAACCAACTGGACATATCTGAGTCCATGGGCCCTGGTGGGATGCACCAACAACTGCTGGCTGTCATCACTGCAAGGCCATGCTTAAAAACCTTTGAATGATCACGGT
This sequence comes from Bombycilla garrulus, assembly GCA_013400315.1. NCBI lineage: Eukaryota > Metazoa > Chordata > Aves > Passeriformes > Bombycillidae > Bombycilla > Bombycilla garrulus. The sequence goes on along the minus strand of VXBU01009744.1, from coordinate 2,431 downwards.
GATTAGGAGAAGTGCCCCAAGACTGGAGAAAAGCAGCATCACTCCTCTCTTCAGGAATGGCAAGAAGGAGCACCCAGGAAAGCAAAGGCAGAGAGTGCAGAGAAGGTGGAGCCAGTCGCTTTTCAGTGGTGCCCAGAGACAGGATCAGAGGTGATGGGCACACACTGAAGGTTCCTCCTGAATTATCAGGAAAAGCTTTTTCCCTGTGAGAGTGACTGAGCACTGGCAAAGATTGCCCAGTCAGGCTGTGCAATCAGTACCCTTGGAGATACTGAAAAGTCACCTGGACATGATCCTGAACACCTGACTCTGGGAGGTGTTGAGCAGGTGGTTGGACCAGACAACATCCAGAGTTCACTGGCAACCTCAACTATTCAATCATTTTGTGATTCAAAGGTCAATTAGAAGTGGTTTTTTTTAAAAAGACAAGGGAAAAAAAATCAAAATCTTCCACTGTAATCAACTGAAGTCAGATCAGGTTGAAATCCCTACACTTACGAAAAGACAACTAAAAGACAGAAGTTAAATCTTTTTTCTCTTTCATAGAACTCCATCCTCAGCAGGAATTGTGTGAAAGATTAATTACAAGTTGCATCATCACTCTAACAAGTTATATGATTGCAAGTGAATAATAAATTCCAAACCAGTCAGTAAAAAGCAAAAGAGGTTAAAGAAAGTATTTCATGGAGATATCTTAGATTCACACTTAAGTATAAAATACTCATATAGTAAGAAAGGACTTTATGAAAACAGTAGAGAGATAGGAATTCATCGAAGATGCTGCCTTTCTTCATTGTAGCTGCTTCAGAAGTCAGTCATGTTGTTACAAGATTTTATTAAAACATAGGAAAGGTTATCAGTTGTCTTTTTTCTATATGGGCTTATTCTTTCTCTATATTGAAGGACCTAAACAGCTAAAATTATATCAATCTCGTGAAAACATTCTAACATTCTAACATAATGTGAATACTAAACTACTGCTCAGAAGAAATAAAAGCATATATTGTGCTTCTTCAAGCCATCTTTTCAAAGAGTGTTTCATGTCTCATTTTCAAAAAGACTAACATTACTAAGCCTAATGTTAGACACTTCAGTAGTTGAAATGGACAAGACAGGAGACACCTCACTGCATTATTTAAAAGACCTTACAGCTCAGCACGATCTATATTGAGAATTCCATCTTCTCTGAGCACAAATGCCAGATACTTCTTGAACTACTCAACTGAAAAAGCAACAGGTCATATCCATATTTAATCCAGTCACTTTTCATTTTTGTGGGTTTATTACCTGTCTCTATTATTTCTCTTTTGGGGGAAAAGTACCCATTGACTTAAATTATAGCATTCTCAAGTCAGCCTTATTTTCAGTTTCCCGTTTTATTACAGTTTTCTACCTATTTATAAAAACAGCACAAGTAGCAAGTAAACAATTTCTTGATTTATAATTTCTCCACGAAAAAAATATCCTTCAGCTGTCCCATGTGAGAATCTTTTGGTCTCGTGTTGTTAGCAACTTGTTTTTTCTGTTTTATGAAATCACATGTCTTTGAGTAGCAAATACAGCAGTATTTCTCGCTCAATATTCTCCTATTTGAATACCTTCTTACAATGGTTTCTCCACTATGGGAGACTATAATAAATTTCTGTGATTTATTTAGTGAAAACTCTCTTGTCTTCATTCTGTAAAGTTTTGGGTTTTTTATCCAAATACTTAATCTCACCTATGTTAGGCACTTACTACTTTCTAGTCTCTCATACACACACTTGAGAGATAAACATGAGAAAAGTAATGTAACAATCTGTGGGTTTAAGTTAATGCTTACAAACAGCAGCTATTAACACATACTTTTTTTCAAATAGTGCTCAAAATAATTATTGAAAATGTCTCAAATAAATTAACTGAGCATGCAGAATACATCAGGGTTGATAAAGTATTAAATAGTAAAACTGTTCTTAGTTTTACTATTTAGATCAGTTCATTAACATGGAGCTAGAGGAATTCTGCTAAAGTCAAGGTCTTAGATTTCATTACTGAAATGCAGTTCAAACTCACAGGATGGGAAACTAACTGTATACAGAAGCAATATAAAAGTGACTTAATGATGGCAGTGAATAACCTGCTGACCAGAGGGTGCAACGCAATAACACATTAAACTTTAAAGCCTTCCCTCCCTGCACAAGGAGGAAAGGCAAGTGTGAGTAGGGAAATAGTA
>VXBU01009743.1:173284-248032 GCA_013400315.1 Bombycilla garrulus | reverse complement strand
AGGCCTCACTCATTTACACTAAAAAAAAAAATATTTTGAACNCCCGGGCTGCTGCAACCAGACAAAAATCTTTCCTAATTGGCTTCCTGGCAACCCCAGGCCCAGCAAATCTCGGCTGCAGGAGCGACGGTGACCCCAAATGCCCTGTAATTCCCAAAGTATTTCTGCATCTGAGAAGTTTCAGGTCTGGTTTTCGATCATTACCCCTTTCCTGTGGAAGGAATTTCTGTACAGAGCAGAGAAATGAGTTTGCCACACAAAAACTGTGATTTCTTTCAAATAACACTGCAAAGAAAAGCTCTGGTCTGTTGTGATCAATGAAATTGGTGTCACCTGTGTTGTGACAGTGTCATAAAATCTTAAAATGTTTGGTTTGGAAGGAATCTTGGAGCTCAACTCGTTCCTACCCTGTCATGGCAGGGACACCTCCCACTGTCCCAGGTTGCTTCCAGCCCCAGTGTCCAACCTGGCCTTGGGCAATGCCAGGGATCCAGGGGCAGCCACAGCTGCTCTGGGAATTCCATCCCAGCCCCTCCCAGGGAACAATTCCTGCCCCAAATCCCATCAAACCCTACTCTGAAGCCATTCCCTGTGTGCTGTCCCTCATCCCTTGGGAATTGTCTCTCTCCAGGTTTCCTGCAGCTCCTCCAGGCCCTGCAAGGCCACCCTGAGCTCAGCCCAAAGCTTCTCCTGGCCAGGCTGAACAATGGCAGCTGTGCCAGCCTTTCCTGCCAGCAGAGCTGCTCCATCCTCTGCTCATCCTGGAGCCTCCTCTGGGCTCTCTGCAGCAGCTCCAGCTCCTCCTGTGCTGGGCCCAGCTCTGCAGGTTGGATCTCACCTGAGGAGAACAGAATCACCCAACCCTCCCCCCCAACCCCACAAAATCCTAACTCGATGGAACCTGTGAACACCTCTTTGCTTTCTTGGTGCTGCAATTCCTGAGGCCAGAGCAGAGAAATGCAAGTAACAGAGTTAAGAGAGGAAAATCAACTGGTTCCAGCCTCTGAGACAAGCACGGCTGTGCTCAGTAAACATTTCAGACCAATGAGGGAATGGAAGCAAACCAAATACGGCAGCAACATGAGCTTTTCTTCCCTCACTAAGTGATTCCTAGAGCTTTTCTGCCAAGCCCACAGGCTCCTCAGCAGCATAGTGTGGTTGTGGTTCTCCTTGCTCATTCATGTGGACAAGCAATGATTACTGACAATTAACATCTCTCTTGATGAAGGCAATTAAGTTCTGTGAAAAGCTGAAATGCCTTGCTAAAAAAAAAAAAAAAAAAAAAAAAAAATAAAGACCACACTGGCTAACTGGGATGCACATCACTGAAGCATTTTGTAATTGGAAAGCTACCTGGGTTTTGCTTTCTGGCGTATTCAACAAAACCCTATTAAATGGGGCTCCAGGTGAAGTACAGCAGTGATTAATGCCACGTCCCACTGTGACAAGGCACAGTGCTGCAGGGAGGTGGGGAATTAGGAGGGAGCAGCCACATTCACAGCCCAAATATCCAGGTTCAAAGTAGGATTTCTCTGATACACAGGCACAGTGCTCCAAAGGAAATCAGTCTGCAGCCTGTACCTGGTGCTGCTTTGCAGTCCTCTGGCACTCAGGCAAAACAAATTCACAAAGCAGTGTGGACTTTTGTGCTGCTCTCATCATTACGTGTTCTGAGCAGCTCTGTAATTTCAGGGCAAGTGTTCGGATGCCACGTGCAGGGAGGAAGGGAGAGCAAAGGGATCCAGCTGGGCTTGAAAGAGAGGAAAGAGCAGTGGCAGCAGCCCCAGCACTCAGCTCTCCTTGCTGTGCCATGGACTGCGCTGTGCTTGCAAGGTCACAGAGGCTGAAGGGCAGAGGGGACAGCAGAGGGGACAGCAGAGGGGATGCATCCACACACACAGGAGAACGTGGCACACACCTGGAGCCAGGGTTCTGGTGCTCCCAAAGGGGTTTTTTAATGCAGGTCCTGCACACAGGGCACGGGTTCCCCTTCTGCTGGGGCTGGTTGGCCAAGCAGGGTCCCCTCCTTGACTGGGACCTGCAAGAAGCAGCAGCCCCTCCCCTAAGAACTGGCAGCTCCACAGGATCAGAGAGGGAGCCTATTCCCAAAAGATCACAGATCAGCACCTGGCACTACACCCCTGGCCAAAAAGCTGTCGGATGTTATCCCTGCCCTTGATTCTGGACTCTGTTTGCTGCCCATCTCTAGACCTTTGCAATTTTGTCTTATTTGTTCAGAGCTGAGCATCTCTGCAGAGGAACAAGATTACCTCATCACCTTCTGGGAGAACCTCTCTCCCCCTCAATGTGCAGCCTGGGCACCAGGCAGGGGGACAAAAGGACAGAATGACTAAAGGCACTGGGGCACTGGGGACATGAAGATCAGCTGCAGCAGCAGAGAAGCGATGAGGAGCAGTCCCACTTACACAAAGTCAAGTGCACCAGAAGCTGCTGAACTACCTCCAACAGTGATTCCTACAACCCAGGAGTGGTCACACAGCAGCTGCATCCCAACAAAAGTAATAAATTAACTGATGACAGTTTCAAATGAAGCCTGAGCTTTGCCAATTGTCTTACAGCTGCAATTGCCAGAATTGCCAGCAGAAAAAAAAGGGGCTGGGACAAGATTACAAATCATATATGGGCTGGTGACTAAATCTGTGCTGGAATCTTCCTTCTCCTGCAGGGAACAGCTCAGCAGCTGCAGCTGGGCAAGTCTTGGCTTGGCTGGTCCTTGGGCATGGATCTGGTTAGGAAGTTTGCTGGGCTGAGGTTTGCAGCCAAAGTGTGCAATGTAGATGAAATGCTGAATTGTCAATCAAATTCTCATCACAAACCATGAGAAGGACGCTGTGGACACAGAGGAAGTAAAGGCATGATCTTACTGAAAACAGAGCACCAGTATTGCCTCAAAGCTCCAGTGGGCACATCTGGGACAGGTTCAATTCATAAGGACATTTAACAGAAAAAAATAACCTTTGTGTTCTTCAAAACAGCACAAACCCTCCTGCAGATGGGCTCTGCCCTTGGAAGGAAATTCAGCTGACTCTGTGTGTGCCCAGCAGAGTGAGGACACTGGGATGATATTGCTGGCAGGAAAAATCGGTGTCCTGTACCGTAAACACCACAGAGAGCACGGCCTGCCCAGTTCCACATAGCCTCTGCACTGTCTGCAGGCTGAACCTGCCCAGAAAACAGCTGCACCCTCTGGATCCCAGAATCCCGGAATCTTCAGGATCATCGAGTCCAAGCCATGCCCAACTCCTCAACTCAGCCCTGGCACCCAGTGCCACATCCAGGCTTTCTTTAAACACATCCAGGGACGGTGACTGCAGCACCTCCCCGGGCAGCCATTCCAGCACTTTATCACCCATTCCTCAAGAACTTCTTCCCAATAACCAACCCGGATTTCCCTTGCTGCAGCTTGGATGTGGTGACACAAGGAAGGAAATGCTTAAGGGGGGTATTTTCACAAAGCAGATTTAGGTACACCCAGAAAAGCATGGCCAGTGCAAGAGGAGAAGGGACAGGCAGCAGTGTCCCCGTGCCAGGCTCCTCTGGCTCCATCTTCTCTGTCAGGGCTTCAAGCTCTGGAGGCTCCTGAAACACCTTCATGGAAAACAAGCTGAGAAATGAACCAGAGACTGGGCAAATGTCAGTAAAGTATCAGTCATGAAAACACAGAATCATCAGGGCTGGAAAAGACCTTCAAGATCACCCAGTGCCACCAGCATCACCCAAACCCTGTCCCCAGGGGCCACATCCAGACTCCTCCTGAGCACTCCCACACACAGGGACTCCAAATCTCCCTGGGCAGCTCATCCCAAGGCCTGACCACTCTGCCAGGGAAATTTTCTTTGCCAATCTCCACCCTGAGCCTCCCCTGGTGCAATTTGAGGCCATTTCCTCTCCTCCTTTCCCTTGGGACACGGCAGCAGAGCCCGACCCCCCCTCAGTGCCCTCCTGGCAGGAGTTGTGCAGAGCGGTGAGGTCCCTCCTGAGCCTCCTTCAGACTGAGCCCATCCCAGCTCCCTCAGCTGCTCCTGGGAATAGGTAAATGCACTTCTCTATTCCTGCTTCTCCAGATGTTTCTCCAGATGTTCATGCAGCTTTGCAAACACCGAGGTCACCTCCAGGAAAGTGATCAAGGGCACATCCCAGTGCTGCTTGATTATTTGGCATACAGGCTGTAATTCAAATCCTGGTTTGGCTTAGCTTTTAATTTGAGACCAAAAATGCTAAAAAAGGCAGGATCAGCATGAAAAGAAAAAGCTGAGTCAGAAAATGGATGCCCATTTCAGTCAGGAATATCAAATACATTGTAGTGTATTGATATATTTACTGGGAGGATGGGCAGGCCCTGGCACAGGGTGCCCAGAGCAGCTGTGGCTGCCCCTGGATCCCTGGCAGTGCCCAAGGTTGGACATTGGGATTTGGAGAAAACTGGATGGCAGGAAGGTGTCCCTGCCCATGACAGAGGGTGGGACTAGATGTTCTTTAAGGTCCCTTCCAACCCAAACCATTCTGGGATTCTGGGATTCATTTTCAATTCAATTTCACAAAAAAAAGAAAAAGAAAAAAACAAAACAAAACAAACAAACAAACAAAAAAAACCCAATCAATTTCTGCCTAGGAGATGGGAATTAATGTTCAAATTTAATTCACAGATTAATCATTCCCTCCTTAACTATTCATAACAATTGAGGAACTGCTGCTGCCAAACTCAGGAAAAAATTGCACCTCCAGGAGTTCAGATTGGTTTGCTTGGGGGGTTCTGAGCAAAGAGGATAATTGTTTCAGTAAAAGATGTGCTAAATTCCTGACAAATGGGAACTCAATTCTCATCCTTTTACAGAAAATTAGTGCCAGTTAGGTATCCAGGCAAACTCTTCCAGAACAAAGTGCTGTTCCTCAGTTGGGCTGAGGCTGTATGGTGTTCAGCAGCAGCAGAAGCTTATGTAAGTTTATATGGCTTCGATGTGGGCCAGATGGTCCTATCCTTTCAGAAAGAGAGGTTCTTCACTACATGAAGTTCTGCCTCAAAACTGGTGGCACGTATTTTGAAGATTTCTCTGCAGCAGCGGATGTTGCTGGGAAGCTGAAAATGCTCACTTTTATTGCGCTGGGAAATAACAACAGGTGTGGTGGGGAGTGTTCATTGTACCTCATTACAGGCATTCCTGGAGAAACACAGGCTCCTCTCAGGTGATCCAGAGGGATTAAATCAGGGTTTGATCAAGAATTGTTCCCTGAAATAATCTCTCTCACTTTACAAAATTCAACCAACTTCCAAAACTAAACGCTCTTGCTAGTCTGATTTTGTTTTCATGCTGCAGGGAAAACTGAGAGTGTTGCAATATCCTGCTACCCATAGCTGGGCATGGAAATATTTCATTTTCCTTTGAGAAACGTGGTCGTGCTCAGGTCTCATTGTGCAGCAGAGTAAACCCAGGTTTCTTCACGTATTTTGGGGAAGAGTAGAGAAAGTGTGTCCCCGTGGCATGCAGAATAACCAGGGTTCACCCTCTCCACCGTTTGTGCTCTGGGGTAGAGGTGAGAATTCCCTTCCTCTGGGATATTTTGGAAGGAGGAGATGCATCTCGCTCGTGGTGTCCTCCCTTTTACCTCCCTTCTATCCCCAGCTCCCTTTCCGGACCGGAGATACGTAGGCTGACGAACACGTGTGATTGCTGAAAGCACTGCACGTCTGAAAATGTCTCAGTTTTTCACACATTTGACAAAAAAAAACCCTGAAATACTCCAACCTGCTCAATTCTGACATCAGTATTTAAATATTCAAGGCAGAATGTCCCACTTTTCAGGGGTAGTGAACAACCCAAAATTCAGGCTAAGCGAAGTCCCAAATATTCTTTATTTGGGCACATCTAGAAAACTGAAGCCTGGGACTTCACTTAACTATCTCAAAGAGGAAAAAAAAGAATATTTGGGTGTTGTAAAATTCAATAAATCACCAGGTATGGCAAACTACTGTAGGGCCTAATTGCTAAATAACAGGTCTCTAAGTTTATAAAAAAAGCTTTAAAGATAAAGTCTGTTTCTGTTCAGTTCACATTAAGATATTTTATGCTTTTACATCTCAAGACATTTAAACCAGCTTTTATTATGCCAGTATGGTGTTAATGCCATTAGTTTCATCTATTCCTGCTTGTTATTCAGCCCTCCCCCAGCTTAAACCCCTGTGAGTGGGAAAATGTATGAGGCATTATATATGAAATGTCTAATAACTCTGTCTGCAGAGAGAGAGACAATAAATTGCATTTTGATGGAGAGTAAAAGAATATTTTGAAAAGACAGGCTTATGAAATGAGTGGGAGTGGAGACTCATGATCATATTTGATTCTTCTGAGGTTATGACTGCATTAATTTTTTACTTTTAAAGAGGCAGGAATGGCGCTGCAGGCTTTAAGTGAATTAACCTCTGTAATCACTTCCCTAATGGAAAATGCTGAGCAAGGTTGCTGCAATTTTGATCACTGGAATGGAACCAGTAGAAGGTGTTAACAGGTCATCTGCCTGTCATTTAAAATGAGCAGAACAATCCAAAGTGATAAGGCTAAAATGAGGCCACATCATCACATTATTTTCCCACAAGGAGTAGGCAGAAAGTGCTCTGATTCATGAGTAGAAAAAGTAAAAACATCTCCCCACCTTGTATCCAATTTGTAGATTTATTGAGAAGTCAAGACTGTTCCTGGTAGCGAACTGATAAACAATAATCTTCCATGAATCCCGATTAAAAGGTGAACCAATTCGTTTTCCTTAATGGGATTCTGCTTCACAACAAAACCACAGCTGGTTTATTTCAAAAGAAGTGAGCACGGAGCCTGAACAACACTGGGAGCAGAAAGGAATTCTGGCTGCCACACATATTTTTAATCCCAGGTCTTCTTCAAGGAACTAGTAAAGGAAAATGTACTGATACAAGGAAATTTAAAGTTTCTCAAATATGATTATTTGTATCCCCACACCTGCCGCACTCTTACAAAACAGATAAACAAGCTTCTGTGGAACACCTGCCCATTAAAAATATTAATATATTAAAATGTAAGTTCCAAACCATGAGGAACTGGACCTGTTTTCTCACAAAAACATAGAATTTTAAGACTTTTTGTGGCCTAGGATGTGAAATTAAAAATCGCACCCTGATTTTAATTTCTACGTAGCCCTATTTTTTCTTGTGCTTGAATAGAATCGTGGAATGACAGAATTATTTGGGTTGGAAGGGACTTTAAAGATCATTTATTTCCAATGCCCCTGCCATAAGCAAGGACTCCCAGGTCACTCACTGGCATTATCTGTACAATCTGATGCCACCTGGTCCCTTATCTCTTATCGAACTTGTTCCAAGTTCTGCAGCACAGAACACTGTGGGTAGCTGTAAACCCAAGTATCTACGTGCTGCTTTTGATGATGAACACAATTAAACCAGAAAGTATTTAAAACGCAAAGTTATTTGCTCTTAAAGACAGGAATATCCACTTATGGAGCACTTCTTACATAGGAAAAAAACCCCCAAACAAGTGGGATGGGAAATAAATAAAAGTAGGGTAAACACAAATTTTAATTGCCAGGTTGATGAGTTCAGAATGGAGTTTTTCAGCTGTTGATCAGGAATGACATTGGGAGTGGGGATTGTGGATGTGGCCATGTATTCCCATCAGAGAGTCGTGGCACATTCATGTTTTCACTGTGGTTTTGTTGGGATAAAGATGTTCCATCTGCACCAGGGACAGCGAGAGTCACACACATTTTATTCATTGCTGCAGCATGAACATTTCTTATTCCAGCTTGGAAATACCTCCAGGTCCATTTCCTTGGCCTGTAAACTGTTTTTTTACACAGCTCCTGTTCAGCTGGAGCTGGCTTCAGGGGCTGGAAACAACCAGCACAGTTGGTTTACAGACGTGTTCCCGCAGAAGAAACATTTCCTCTGTGCCTGGAATTTTACAGAATTGCCATGGTGAGGGTTGTAAGTACTGTTTTGCTTCATCTCCGGGAGAAATACAACCTTTCTGATACGTGCTTATTAGATTCATTACACAAATAATATTTCTTGTGTGCACAGGAGATAAAACTTTGACAGCTGAGTCACGGAGACTGAGCACGCTGCCGTATTCTGCTTTTTGTGACAGGCAGCCCTGGGAGAAAACAATGCCTTTGGTGACAGGTTCTTGCTAACGCTGGGACAGAGAATTCCTAACACATGTTTTATTCAGGCAAGCCATTAGGTTTGATAGTAAATAATTGGCCATTTCTTCTCTGGTGGAGCAGCCATCAGCACACACTCAGCTCAGGAGGGAAAGTGATTTACGTGCTGTGAATGCGAATTTGGTGCAAAACAAAACTGTGGCAGGGCTATGCAAAGCAGCACTTAATTCCTCTAAAATAGACTTTCTAACACCAGTGGTCACTCTGACCAGGATGCCTGTCCCTTGGAGCTGCTGAAGTCACACAAAGAAACAGAGGACAGAGTCAAGCCAAGTGATTAATCTCAGCAAGTTCTTTCAGAACAAATTAATTTTGGAGAATAATGCACTCATTCCTACCTTTCAGCAAGCACTCATAAGTCATGGGTAGAAACAGAAAAACCCAAATAATCAAACCTAGATTGAGAGGTCACTGGAGTAATTTCTAGCATTTATAAACTATGTAGGATAATGTCACAGATTTCTGGTTTTGTTCTCACCAGGTGAGGACGTAGCAAAGCACAAGATAAGAATCCTTTCCACCATGTGCACTTCAATGTACAAAAGCACAACTGAAGACTGTGGCTATGAGGACATGAGGGAAGTAACCAAATTGCAAGAAGTGGTGATGTTGCTTGGCATGGAGTTGTTTCAAAAGATTTGCTGCAAAAATCATCATAAAGTTATTGACAACCATTGTTTCAATGGCTCTTCACACCTCCAGGTAAAACTATGCTTACAGGTGACAAGAATCATGGAATCATGGGATCATGGAGCCAGGAGATCCCAGAGTGGTTTGGGTTGGAAGGGACATTAAAGATCCCCCAGAGCCCCCCCTGCCATGGCAGGGACACCTCCCACTGTTCCAGGGTGTCCCAGCCCCAGTGTCCAGCCTGGCCTTGGGCACTGCCAGGGATCCAGGGGCAGCCACAGCTGCTCTGGGCACCCTGTGCCAGGGCCTGCCCACCCTCAAAAGAACAATTTCTTGGTAATTCCCCATCTAACCCTGTTCTCTGTCAGTTTGAAGCCATTCACCCTTGTCCTGTCCCTCCATCCATTGTAAATTGTCTCTGTCCATCTCTCCTGTCAGCTCCATTTCACCCAGCTCTCCAGACACGTCACAGAACAAATATTAGCACCAAAGTCGCAACGTGGCTACAATTTCTTTCACCTCATCTATGAATACACCTCATGGAAATTACAGCCAGTCTTTACAGTTTGGTGTTCCCTGGCACTACTTCCACTTCAATGACTGATTAACCTTTCTGAGGAAAAACAGCGATCTTTGAAGATGTAACACTCTCCCTCTAAAGTGAGATCAAATCCGTTCCACACTCCCACTCAGGCTGCTCTCAAAGAGAGCCAGGCAAGGGAGGACAAAATACAATTTAGAAACAATCCCAGACGTTTCTTAAACAAGGTGAGGTGACAGAAAAAGCCAAATCTTTTGAAAATACTTTGCATATCACTCTTAATAACAGCTTTCTCCTCTGTGAGTGCTCTCCCCTCAGATCTCTTCTCTCCAGAGCAGGAGAGGAAATATTGGTCTCCTGTCCTGCTGCTGCCCACTCAGAAGTGCTGAGGTGGTATTAGGATCACTGGGATTGAATCCCCCTAAAACACAGGTCAGAGTAAGACGGGGAAGGAGAACTGAGGCTGAAACAGAAAACAGGTGGAGAAGGGAACTGGAGGAGCCTCACCACAGGGGAATGCCCAATCCTCCAGGAGGAGGAACTGGGGAACGTGAGAAATGGATTTGTAGAGGATTCTTAAAGTTTGAAAGTTCACATTGTTTTGTACATCTGTATGCAACCTTGAAATAAGATGTATTGATTTAGAAAATTTATGGAATAGAGAAGACATTGTTGAGAGAGAAACTGAACTGGAAATAAGTTTCAAAAGATGATCTTGCAAACAGAGCAAATATTTGGGAGAGTTAGAATTATGAAAGATGCATTGGAGCAAAAGCATGTGTGGTAAAAACAACAGTTATTGGTGTTAGAAGTATTGGCAGCATTGTGTGGTAAAAGCTCATAGGCTGAAAAACATTTATAAGGTATTGTAACCAGGAAATAAGTTGGCTTCTGATGTTGCATGTAACATCTGTGCCTCACCCATCTGTGAGACTGAGAATGGAACAAAGTCTTTTAAACACCTCTCAGTTGTCCCGTCTCTGTAGAGCTGGGTTTTAATCCAACAGGGGAACACTTAACACAGAAGTTCTGCCCCAGGAGCAGTCAGGCATCCCTACCCCAGTCACAGCTGCAGGGGTTAAAACCCAGTACCTCCTGTATTTCTGATGGATAGCTGGGAAGTTGACTGGTTGCTGTTTCTGGGAATCTTGCTGCCCCTCAGAAATCAAAGGAATGGATGCAGTGCGATATTAACCATGATTTCTTGCTTGTACTGGCATATCAAAATATAAAATATTGTAAACCCGGAAGTCACAGGCTGCAGGAACTGAGCAAAGTCAATAAATATCACCTGGACTGGGACATCAACCTTTAATACAATTCATGTCTGAGAGCACAGCATCCCCGTTCCCATCCACATCACCACAGCACAGCCTCATGTTCTCATGCCCACTATAAACAACATTTCTGTGGGAAACTTTCACTTACAGAGTCAGCAAGAATCCCAGAATCAGCCCATCAGGATCATCCAGTGCCACTGTCACCCCAGCAGCACCATCATCACCACAAACCATGTCCCCAAGGCCACATCCAGACATGGCAGCCAGCATTCCTCTGCCCTGGAGATCTTCCTCCTTCTCCTCCTCCTCTTCATTCTCCTTCCCCTCTGTTCACAAGAGGCAGGACCCAAAGCCCTGATTTCCCCCCCTGGCTCCCAGCAGCGGCACTGGGATGCTGTGAGCTCTGGCAGCAGGGGTGACCCTCAGTTTATCCAACTCTGGGAGTGTTTGAAAGAAATGATCTCCAGAGGAAGGCTTGCAAAAGCCACCTTGATGTTTAAAATGAAACAAAGAGTGAAAACAATAAATAATTCGATTTTATATTCATATCCCTGAGAGAAGCTGGGGATCCCAATCCCTGGAAGTGTCCAAGGCCAGGCTGGACAGGGCTTGGAGCAGCCTGGGACAGAGGAAGGTGTCCCTGGGGTGGCACTGGGTGATCTTTAAGGTTCCTTCCAACCCAAACCATTCCCTGATGCCATGATTCTGTGGTATTTATACAGTGAAGGGGAGGGAAGTACAACAAAACCAGTCATTTTAATATCTATTTCCAGATTTTTAGGCAGTTAGATCAGTGAAATATTTTAAATAACCCCTGAAAATGAACTTGAGCATCCACTCCCCAACAAAAAGAGGCAAAGGGAGAGCCAGCAGAAGCCTTTCCTCGGGTGCTGCTCTGGGTGTTCTTGGTGTTGCCCTGACAACCAACCGGCTCCTGCCTCTTGGGCAACTGCTGCCGATGCAACAACTTTTAGATTTCTCATTAGAACATTGTTATTGTTATAAGACTCACAAAAAAAAAATAAAAAAAAAAAAAATCTGAAGGAACAGCTGTGTCAAATTTAGCAGAGGCACCCAGGTAAGGAACACCCAGAAAGTCTGAATTTTAAATATTTTTAAAAAGCTCCTAATGACTGGGGCACAGCCTAATTTCAGAACACTGTCAATCAGCCAAAAGAGCCGTAGCTGCTTTGATTCCTTGGTGGTGTCACTGCCGAGACAGTCCAGTCTCTGTCTGGATTTCTGAGCCTGGGACATCTCCCTCTCCTCTGGAACTAATCCCCTTTATTTTCTGAGGATACAGGGTAATAGTCCTGCTACAGATCCCAGTGGCTACATCTACTTCTTTTACAGAGCTTTAAAAATCCATTGGGATCTAAAGTGTTGAACAAAACAATCCCACCCCAAGAATCCAGAAGGGTTTTTTTTAAACTATGAGACATGACCCAAATGAAAGCCTAGATTGTTCCAAGGTACTGAAGCACAGAAATTCAGTCTTTACCCTTTCCTTTCCCCGTCAAAAAGCTTTTTGATTAGTCTGGTCATTGTTGTCTTTGGCCATCTAGGATAGCACAGTTATTTTGAGGGTTTATCCCAGGTGGAAATGTTTCCAGAAAAAACAAATAAAAATCCAGATACATCCTGCAAACAGCCCAAAAAATGCTGCTCGTGTTCCTTTGACTGTCACCCAGGCCTCCTTGCTGTGTCCCCTTCCCCACCCATCAAAAAGTGTGAGCCAGTAATCAAAACACCTCTGGGACATGTTATGTTCCCATTTTCTCTGGTGCAAACCTGCAGCCATTCCATCGCCCCCACCCATTTTAGAGAAGTGCACATTTATAGCTCTGCACCAGAGCAGATTTTGGCTTTCTGTGTGCTTCTACCCAGCTCTGTCCAATTTTTTCTGAAGGCACAGGCCCTCCCTCAGTGGAACCCATCCCCAGATCCTGATTTCCAGTGTTCAGGACAGACTGTGGGCCAGGAGGAGCAGACAGGAATCAGCTGTGACAGGATGTCTCCTGCTCGCACGCCATCCCCCTCAGACTTTTGGCACAGCCAGCAAGCTGCTGCCTTTACGTCTCTGCAAGTTTTAAACCTCAGATGTCGTGCATAGAAAAGGTTTCCTTTCCTTTCCTTTCCTTTCCTTTCCTTTCCTTTCCTTTCCTTTCCTTTCCTTTCCTTTCCTTTCCTTTCCTTTCCTTTCCTTTCCTTTCCTTTCCTTTCCTCGCCTTTCCTCTCCTCACATTTCCTCTCCTTTCCTTTCCTTTCCTTTCCTTTCCTTTCCTTTCCTTTCCTTTCCTTTCCTTTCCTTTCCTTTCCTTTCCTTTCCTTTCCTTTCCTTTCCTTTCCTTTCCTTTCCTTTCCTTTCCTTTCTCTCACCACTCCCAGGTTCCCTCGTTAGCACACCCTGTGCTCATTAGCATGCGGGCAGATCTTGTCCTGTCCTTCTTCCTGCTCCTATTTGTATTCCTCACGTTATTAACAGCTGCACTGTTTATCAAAGAGAGGCTGCGTGGATTGTGCAACAGAAAAGACAGATAAAATGATAAATTAATTGTAACTTTGAAGCTTGATTGTTACACAGTTGATTTAGAACGTAATGTGTTTATTAATACTGCAGATAAGCAAGGCTGAGGGAGAGTTATAGGGGGAAAAATGTCCTGAGTTGCTGTCCAGGTTCTTACACAGCCTCTCCAGTGTCACCAGTGCACTCTGTGGAGTGACAGACTCATTGCAGCCTCTTTTCACCTGCAGCACAAATGAGGGTTGAGGCCAACTTAAGTGATGCCTTAAGTTTTAGCTTTTATATTTTTTTGGACTCTGCTGGTTTAGTGTGTAGTTCTGGGTTTCATATTCAGGGTTGCTGAGCTCTCTGCACAGAGCAGGGACACAAAACAATTCCTTTCCAGCTGGGACCAAGGACAAATTGGAGGCCCAAGAGTGGAAACAGCAGTGAAGGAAGAGAGGGAACAAGGAGGATGGAGCTTCATCAGCTGGAGCTGGAATTGGACAATGAACTCCAATGTGCTGATGGACCCAAACCTATCCAAGTGTGACAGTGCCCTATAAAATGGCCTCCCCCCTCATGACCGGTGGCCATTTTGTGCCCATTTGTGGGTTTGACTTGGGTGCAGCCCCAAGGGGTTCCTGCACTGCCCAAGCTGGATCCTTTCAATAAATCCCTTTTTATTCTTTTACTCTACCTAAGACTCTGTTTCCAGGTCAGCCTTTCTAGGCAACAGCAGGATCCACACACTTGTGGTTCTTAGGGAAGGTCCCCTCACTCTGTGGGGCATGAGATCCCACCATAAAGCCAAAAGAGAAAACCAAGCCCTAAGCAATATTTGCAAGGATCATCAGGACAATGATAGGCTGAAGAAGAAATAACCACACCTTTGTCCACATCTTATTGAAGTAAATACTTGATGCTGCAAATTCTCACAACTCTGTGTAAACTGGACGTGATCTAGAAGGAAGGACAGATCCAAATACCCAGACAGAATTATCTCCTCACTGGCTCCTAGGCAAGAAAAACCTGAGAATGAAATACTCACGGCCATTAAGTTATAAATATATTTTCATTAAGTGCTGCAAAAATGCTGCGCTGATTGAAAAATGAAGTGATATAATTGGTTCTGTTGGCAGCCTGATTTTGAACCGTGTACAATTCACACATTAAACTTCCTTCAGAGCTGAAGTTCCCAGTGTATTATAAAATGATAAAAGACAGTATTGCCTGATGATGTGCATGTTCACTGCAATGATGTGGCACTAATGAGAGGTTCTTTTCTATTCAAAACTAAAAGCACTCCATTGGCTCACAGAATCCCAGAAATGTTTGGGTTGGAGGGAACCTCAAAGATCAGCCTGTTCCAATCCCCTGCCATGGGAAGGGACATTTTCAATTAGAACAGGTTGCTCAAGTTCCATGAGGAACTATTGTGCGCATCCCCAGAAAATCTTGGTCCCCTCTTCAAAGATGATCAATCAAAGCACCTCAAAGTCACCTTGTGACCTTCAGCTTCCTGTAACAACCCTGCTCTTCCAACTCAGAGGCACTTCCTCCAGAAAGATGAAGGAACATTTCTCCCCCCTTTCATTCACAATGACGTGCAGACAGCAACACACACCTTCAAAATGTGTTTGCTTAACAATTTGTTACCAAAGTACTGCAAAAAGACAGTCAGAAGGAACCAAGGAAAGCATCTGAACACGGTGGCAGTGGAGTTGTGGGGACTTTGACACACTAGGCTGATAACAACAAAGGAAAAGAAAACAAAGGAAATGAAGGAAACTAAGGCAAAAAGAAAGGATAAAACGCTTCAAAATAGTTCAAATAAAGTTGCTTGTGAAGTGCAAACTGAATCTGTTGAGCACATACTTCCTTTTCAGTTTAGAACTTTAGGCGTAACCTTAAAGTTAGACGCAAATTTAATTACTGTGCTCAGACAGAACCCTTGAGAGCTGTTCACCCAAATGTGAAGTGTAAAACAGAGTTTAATAGACACATTTTCAGGCTCTCCTAATTGTCGCTGCCATAATTCAGTTTTCTCTTAATAACATGCAATGGCATTTTCACATCAAAGCTGCATCCTACAGCTTTCAAGAATAGCAGAGACTAACAAAAAAAAATGTTCAAAATCACTGTCCTGCTCATAGCAAGGTGCAGTTTGGAGGGAGATTTATTATTATCATCACCATCATTATCTTTGCTGTTATTTTTATTAACTAGAGAGCAGATATCATCAGGAAAAAAAACCAAAACCAAAGCACTTTCAGGTATAAATTCTTCTCTCAAATTATTATTTCCAGTGCAAGGGCAGAGATATTGTGATTCATTACAGAAGAAGCATTGGATGGTGACAGGACCAAGGCCACCTGCAAAGACAGCGTGAAATAAAATACCAGGAGAAAGGGAATCTGAATCTTTATTTTTTTTTTTCAGTGCAGGACTCTATCCCTGTCTCTGGCTGCTGAAGAAGCTGCATCTTGGAGGCAGAGGATACAAAAGCAAACTTTGTGCTTTTGAATCTTAGCCTGTCATCTTCTTCACTTCAGTCTCCAGAAATCAGAATTTGAGGAGTAATGCTAAGAATCTCTAAAAGAGACAAATAATTAATGTTCCTCATACAAATTGATTCCCCCTTGTTTCTCCTTGTGCATTTCTGCTGTGGTAATGGTAAATGCCCAACCTGGATTTCACTTGTGTCCTAATCTTTTCTGTTCTTTTTTCAGTTAGAGATGCCAAGGTGCATAAAATCAGATTTGTCTGAAATTAATTCCAGTTTAAGTACAAAAGTCTGTGCTGCTTTGCTCGCTACCCAGTTCTCCCCATCAAAGCAATGATCACTAAAGTAAATCAAGAGACTCTAAATCCTGCACACATGTGTGTGTGTGAAAATCTGTGCACACAGGGGCATAGGAGCTGCGCTCAGCTTGTTCTGTGGAGACAGATGAAAGGACAAACCCAGAACTGGACCTTGGTAAAGCTCTGGTCAGTGTGGGTTTCTAAAAGTACCCTGGGGATGTTCCCTGCCTGACACATCTTCCTAGTGCTTGGCACAACCCCTGTGGGACGCTCTCAGTCAGCCCAGCTGAGAAACAGAATCCCAGGATCCCTGAGGCTGGAAAAGCCCTCCCAGCACAGGGACTCCAACCTGTGACCCATCCCCACCCAGAGCTCTGAGTGCCACCTCCAGGTGCCACCTGCAGGGATGGGCACTGCAAACCTCCCTGGGCAGCTTTTCCCAATCCCTGAGCTCCCTTTCCATGGGGAAATTGCTCCTGGTGCCACCCTGAGCTGCCCTGGCCCAGCCTGAGGCCGTTCCCTCTGCTCCTGTCCCTGTTCCTGGAGCACAGCCCGACCCCCCCGGCTGTCCCCTCCTGGCAGGGACTTGTGCAGAGCCACCAGGGCCCCTGAGCCTCCTTTGCTCCAGGCTGAGCCTTCCCAGCTCCCTCAGGGATTCTCCAGCCCCTTCCCAGCTCCTCAGGGATTCTCCAGCCCCTTCCCAGCTCCCTCAGGAATTCTCCAGCCCCTTCCCAGCTCCTCAGGGATTCTCCAGCCCCTTCCCAGCTCCCTCAGGGATTCTCCAGTCCCTTCCCAGCTCCGTTCCCTGCCCTGGACACGCTCCAGCCCCTCCAGGTCTCTCCTGCAGGAGCCAGAGCTGGACCCAGCCCTGGAGGGGCCTCTCAGTGCCAGCACAGAGGGACAATCCCTGCCCTGCTCCTGCTGGACACACAATTCCTCACCCAGCCCAGCTGCCAGTGGCCTCTTGTCCCCCTGGGCACCCCTGGGCTCGTGTCCAGCCCCTCACCAGCAACCCCAGGGCTTTTTCCAGCTTTTCCAGCCCCTCTCCCAGCCTGGAGCTCCAGGGAGTTGTTGTGACCCACGGGCAGGACCTGGCCCATCCATCCAGCCTGTCCACATCCCTCTGCAGTGCCTTCCTGCACCCCAAGGATCCTTCTTGGTCCATTTTTATCTGAGGTTGTTAAATGCAGACACAGTTTCTGAGGTTTGGACAAAATCTCTCAGGGACTTTCTGGTGCTCTGTCTCACTGAGGTTATGAACACTTGTGGGGCCCCTCCATTCACGTGAGAGTCAAAAAAAGAGAAAAAAGGAAAAAAAGCCTCTCACACACTAAAGAATTCTGATGTCCAAGTTTAGAGGCTGTTCCCTGCTTCTTTTGTGCATACTTATGTTTTTTGGGGATAGCATACTTGTCACAGCCAGCTCTAGTGTTCCCTAGGCAAGGAGAAAATAACCCACTTCTATTTCAGACTTTGCAGCTCTGTAGCTGCTTGAAGGGATGAGGACATGCACTGGGGAACTACAGTCTTTAAATATATATATATTTATATATATATATATATACATGTCTATATATATACATTAAATACACAGGGGAGTACAGTTAAACTGAATGATTAAAATGTGCTGGCAACTTCATAAAAACCAAAATCTTTCTCCAGCTCCCCTGAAGTCAAGGGAGGCACCAAGCCACCAAATCTCATGGGCTCCTAGGACATATCAATTATAAATTTGCAACTTTCCCTACTGTGCAATGACACTGAACATCAGCTGAGGATCTCTCCTTGCACAGAACAGGATGTAAATGCTTGTCACGCAAATGAAAAAGTCAGAGAGGATGTCTGGACATCAGGAAGTTCAGGCTAAGACAGGGCTGCATTCCTCTCCTCATTTATTTTATATCCTCTCCTCATATATTAGGGGTGGAAACTCTGCCCCAGTCCCTACAGCCAAGCCTTGTGGGATCCTTTGCAGAAAAGAGATTCAAACAAACCCCAAACTGGCTGATTTTGCACTGCTCTTCCCAGTCGACGAGGATGAAATTTAATGTGCACTAATTAGTCTGAAGTGATGGGAGCCTGAAATTATCTTCACCCTGTAATTTAGAACCTGGTAGTGATTTGTACCTAACCCACACATTAGATACTGAGACCTATATTCAGATTTCTCCTTTTAGACATCTTAAGTGTAGCATTGCAGCACCTAAAATTTAGGCTTCTCGCCCCACCAGCGTGATTCAGATTATCTAAATTAGAAACTTATGTGGTTCTGGAAAAACAGGGAGTCAGGTGCTTCCAAAATCCTTCAGAGGGCAGATCAGGAATCCTGGATTGAAGGTGATTCCGTGAAGGAATTCTGGATTGAAGGTGATTCCGTGGCCTCACAGGGGAAATCAAAAAGCCAAAACTCTCCTCTGGCCCCTTGCATGGAGGCAGCAGATTTACAGCAGCAAACCTTCCAGGTTTGGTTGTAGTTCAGGGGAATTTCCAGCAGAACCCTGAGTCTGTCAGCTCCCCTCAGCCTGGCTCCAGGACTGCCACGGGCAGGAGGGATTTTCCTCCAAGCAGGACAATGTCTGCTTGTCCCTCTGTTCCTGGTGTCAGGGCATCCAGAGAACATGGTGTTGCAGTGAAACTACTCAGAACCCCATTTTCTTCATGCAGAAAAGCCAATCTTTGTTCACATAACTCATTTTTATACAGTTTTCCCAGATCTCCTGTTGAACTCCAATAGGTTAAGAGCTTTCTTGCCAATTACTTTATTGGTTAGTGCAGGGTATTTTACCTGTCCATCCAATCTCTCTATTCTTGGATGGTTTACATACTTTGTTCACTGATTCTCATGGGAAAAACCTCTTGTTATTACAGGTGCATTTGTTTTTTACCCTCAAAATAGGTTGTTGTGTTAATTGCTTTCACTCTTACGATTTTTCACATGGGAAGTTAGTTAGCTGCACTTAGGAGCTGACAAGCTTTTGCAGAGCAAGACCTGATTTTATAAGGCCTTCTCTTATAATTCTTCTGCTCAAGATAAAGATAAACCAAATCTAAGATAAACATGGATCTTGGCTATATGGGATATTTGGTGACCAGGATTTTACACTGGCTTTTTGCATTTGTTCAGGAAGGCCAAGTCCACACTCCCCAGCTGCCCTGGATTCCCTCCCTCTGACTCCATGGAGCACAGGAGTCTGACACCCCCACTGAATCCTTGTGGAATTCACCATTTCCTTTCTCTCTTCCATCAGTGTTCCTGATTTTCACATCATTTTGAGGAACACAAAATTATTTGGCTGTTAATCTCAAAGCATTGCATTCTGAGCCAGTTTTGCTCGTCACCAGGCCCTGTCTGCTGCATGGAACCTCAGCTTTGGATATGCCAGAGCCTCAGGAAGGGTATCCAACTCTTTCTTAGCAAGACTCATGCTTAGATTTATATAAAAAACATCAATTCCGTCAACTCCAGTGCTGCAAGTGCTCTACTCACAGGAATGGAGATAAACACATGCTTAAATCCTTTGCTAAATTGGTGTCCCAGAGAGGAGGAGGATTAAGACTCGTGTTCATTGATTGCATGTGATTTTAAACTCCTTGTAGGTTCTCCTGAACTTTCTCATTAGGAAGCACAGCAGGCCATTCACTCTGAAGAGCACTCTTTATTTTATTCTGTTTCATTCTATCACAATGGAGATTTGTTTTTTTCAGTCGGTCCGTGAAATCGAGCCTGAACCTCTACACAGACTCCACTCAAATTTCTCCATCTTTGAAATCACTGCTTTCCCATCTCCTGCAGGGGTAAATATACCACTCAAGTCCAACCTGGGGTGAAAATTTGGAAATTGGGACCCTTTGCAGGTCCCAGCTGAGGCAGTTTGTGTTCACACTGCTCCTTGGGTGGAACGTGGCATCCTGAGCTGTCCAAGGTATTCCAGGGCTGCAGCGCTGAGGAAAATTGAGTGTAATTGCAATGGTTAAAATGCCTACTTAGCCATTCCTAATTGAATATGCAAATTACCAAACCTACATTACCATCTCAGCAATGTGTGATTCTGTACCCACTAGTGTTTATTTGCAGTTTGAACAGTTTGTTTCTGAGAGAAGAAGAAAAAGAAATAATCCTTCAAGCTTGTCCATTAAATTATTCTACCAGCTGTCACCTTATTAAAAAGCCTGTAGTTATTAATAAAACTACTTTAAACCACTCACCAGCAACTGCAAATTTAAGGAGAAGCTCCCTTTCCCCAAGGCTTTCTTGGAAAGGTTCTGAAATTCCCTGACAACCTCAAATCCTTCTCTCTGCTCCTGCCAATATTCCTGCACGCAGCACAGCAGAACCTAACGGGGATAGAAATGCAGATTTTCAGACCTGAAGGTGAGGAGGAACAGGATGGATTTGTTCTGACGTAAAAGCTGCCAAAACTTGGTAAAAAATTCTGACAAAAGATGAAATTCTAAATAAACATTTGTCTTCTTGTGCATTTTTAAACAAATGGTGTAAACTAAGAAATAAAGCAGAAGAAAATAGAGAACGTGATTATAGGAGATGGAGGAAATTAAAGAGAATTGTAAAGCAGAAGGTGCAGCCACCTCTTGTGCACCATAGTGTAAAATAGCAAGACTTATCTGGAAATATAATTCTAGGTCAAGTGGAGACAAGACAGTAAAAATTTATTACCTCCATCATCAAACATCTTGAGCCAAAGGAAAAAAAAACCAACAAAATTTTACAAAACCAACAAAAATGACAACAGAAATCCCCTCTGACGTACACAGGCGAACAAAAATAAGCTCAGAAATATGTTATGATGTTAAACTCGTCAGTTCTGTGTCAGAAATAGAGAGGAATTGTGACATCAGGTTGGGAAGCTGATACAATTTAAGGTGCTGGGTGGTTGTCAAAGCCCTGCTGGTGTGGATTTTGCTAACTCTGCACATGGAAGGGATTGGATTATTGTCCAGAACTCATCCAAATGGAATTGGCTCCATTTCTGCCCATTTGTTGGGAGCAGGAAACAGAAATGAAACTACTGCTGGATCTGAGCCACGACTATCTGAAGTGAGGGGCAAGTGAGGTAAAAACCAAAGTGAAACCTGGAACAGAAGTGCTGCAGAAAGCCTGGAAATGGGGAAAGGAGACGAATTTTCACTTTGCACCACTGCTATCAGAAAGGAGGGGAAAAGCTGCTACACTTCTCCTATTTCTGAACTGGGAAAGCAGATCCTTGTGATCACAGTCACTGTGATTCTCTCCAGTTAAAAAATAAACAACAAAAAACAACCTGACAGCATTTCACTGAAGGGAGAAAGACAGAAAGAAGGGAGAGGAAGCAGAGAGCATTAGCACAGAAAATGTTTTCTTGAGATGCCTCTGTGATTTTTGCCAGTGAAGAGAAAAATGTCTTTCCTCATCCCAAATGAGCAGTTCATCATGTCCATGTGGGAATAAGGGCAGTCCATCCACCAGCAGGCAGAGTGTTCATCTGTGTCTTCCACTAGACAGTGACAAATTTTTATTTGGTTTTATTTCAGCATCCTGATCATCCTTCATTTCTTACTAAACTCATCATGAAGTCCAAATTGCATTCAGCTGCTGCGGAACAGGGCAAACAGCACTTCCAATCCAGTGAAAGCTGACAGCATTCTTGTTCCACTACTGCTTCCATCACTTCCCATCAAGAAAAGTGGCACCACCAGGCTGGCATCGAAAAAAAGGTGTTCCATGTGGAAATTCAAACAGGAACAAAGGCATTCCTTCCCACAGGACATGTCTCTGGGGGTTTTTTGGAACCACCAGCAGACTTGTTATGCATTTATTTGTATTCCTTCTTCCAGCCTTACATCAGATCAACTTTTTTGCTCTCTATTTCCAACCAATTCCCTCCAAAACTCAGTGTGGTGCTCTCACGCTGTTGCCCATCTCATCACAGCAGTTTGATTCGGTGCTTTGATAAACCACAAGGGTTCTGTGCTGTCCTACCTGCAAAAGTCTGAGATTCCTACTGTCCCTGAGCCATGAATCCACAGGAAGAATAACACTCCTTTTCCTCACACTCAGTCCTGAGAATAATGAAAACATTTGCAAGAAATATTTAAGAGTAACCACAAGGCTGGAAACAGAATGAAAATCAAAACAAATCTGTACTTTGAGAGTAATGTTGATATTTAAGAAGTCTCATTTGCAGAGTCACTGGCACCTTTCGACTCAACCAAGAAAACCTCATTCAATATTCAGTTGAGCCCTGGGAAAAATGAAGGAAAATTATTGTTTACATCTTTGTATTTTGTAAATCCTTACCTTGATACACTGCAAATATTTGAGCTCAATTAACTCTATTTTCTTTGCATGCTAATTCCGCTTGTTTGTCTCCAACCACTTCCTCCAATTTTAAATAGATTGATAAATGAAGAGAGTGGTGTCTGACAACCATTAAGCACTAATTGCTCATTTGCAGCACGGATCAACAACATTCAAATTCAGCCAGATCAGAGGGTGAAAGAGCTGCCAGGAAAAATGCGTCAAGAAAACCAAAACCAAAACCAACAAAGAAACCCCACCAACCTCCCTGGGCAGCTTTTCCCAATCCCTGAGCTCCCTTTCCATGGGGAAATTGCTCCTGGTGCCACCCTGAGCTGCCCTGGCCCAGCCTGAGGCCGTTCCCTCTGCTCCTGTCCCTGTTCCTGGAGCACAGCCCGACCCCCCCGGCTGTCCCCTCCTGGCAGGGACTTGTGCAGAGCCACCAGGGCCCCTGAGCCTCCTTTGCTCCAGGCTGAGCCTTCCCAGCTCCCTCAGGGATTCTCCAGCCCCTTCCCAGCTCCTCAGGAATTCTCCAGCCCCTTCCCAGCTCCGTTCCCTGCCCTGGACACGCTCCAGCCCCTCCAGGTCTCTCCTGCAGGAGCCAGAGCTGGACCCAGCCCTGGAGGGGCCTCTCAGTGCCAGCACAGAGGGACAATCCCTGCCCTGCTCCTGCTGGACACACAATTCCTCACCCAGCCCAGCTGCAAAGATATTTGAGAATGAAGATGCAACTTCTTGGCTGTGGTTTGTGTCTGTGCTGGGATCAGGGTTGCCAGCTCAGGGATGTTTTTCTGGGCCGCACTCACACAGAGCTGAGGCCTTCTCTGCCCTCACCCCTCTGCACCTGTGAGGGGACAAGGGACGCACACGGATTTGGGAGGGGACACAGCCAGGACAGCTGACCCCAAATGACCCAAGGGATGTCCCACACCATATGGCATCATGCTCTGAGTCTGGAAATAGGAGAAGAAGGAAGGTGGGGTGTTTGGGGTGATGGTGTTTGTCTCCCCAAGTCACCGTTAAATGTGATGGATCCCGGCTTTTTGGGGATGGCTCAACACCTGCCTGCCCTGGGGAATGGATTCTGGGATTTGCTTTGCTTGGGAGTGTGGTTTTTGCTTTTCCTATTAAACTATTTTCACCTCAACCCACAAATTCTCTCCCTTTTACTCTGCAGTTCTCTCCCCAGTCCCACGGGTGGGGTCTGAGAGAGAGCTGGGTGGGGTCAGCTGCTGGCTGGAGTTCAACCCCGCTCAAAAAAAGATCTTGCAAGGCCACATCACAGTAATTTTGCAGAAAAAAGGCCCAAAATATTACAGTTAAGACTGTTGGCCCACAAAGCTAACAGAACATAGAGCTTTGCTCATGTGCTGCTTTAATTGACGTGAAAATTATAAAGGAATATGTGCATCAAAGAAAAGTATCTATTTTCCTACTAAAGCCTTTTAGAGGCAGAGAATCTGTCACTCCAAAAAATTGAAATGATTAGGCTTTCAATAGGCTAGCAGAGAGTTTTTAATACACACAGACTATCATTTTCAAAATGGCAAATCTAAAATTAGGCTTTTAAGCTCGCATACACGGGGTATTCAAAAATAGTGGTGTGATTTAAGACTCTCGTGAGGTTCAAAATAAATTCCCTAATTAAGAAGCGTAATTTGCTTCGCTCCCATGACTTGCTGAAGTTATTAGAAAAGTGTTACCAGACAGATTTGACACAGGAAGTGTTTATCAATTGCCTTATTTAAAGGATATTTGATTCTTCACTGTCTTTTCTTGACAAGCACGAAACTGAGCCATAAAACAATTTATAACAAAGCTGAAATTTTGTTAATTAGTACAAATCTAATAGAACAGGTACAAGAAAACATTCCAGATTCACAATTTTAAGGTATGACTAAACACATAGCATTATTATGCATTATATATAATATATATAATAAATATTATACATTAATATATATATTAAAACTGATTTCTAAACTTTATGTTTACAGGCATGGAGGTTCTGCCAATTTGGTTCTACCAAGTCACAGAATCACAGAAGGAGTGGAAAAACATTTTGTTAAAATGTTTCCCATTGTTCCAGGCGTATTTTCTCCATACTGACCCAAGATTTAGTCAGCCTAAATAAAATTCTACCCATTATCAAACCAAGCTTCAGCAGAACACATTTTTACTTTATTTGCTTGCAAATTATCATAAAAACTATTTCCAGCTATCTTCAGAGGGTGAAATAAGTTCAGTGCTGATCAGATCTCTGTTGTAGAGGAGCTGGGGAGCAGGAATGATGCAGGAAATCTGACATGGCAGGTGTGGAGTCTGTGTGGATCCGAGCCTCACCTGCCTCTGAGGAGCTGCGTAAATGCTCCACGCTGGGACCACCCAGCTGGGATTCAGCTCCTTCCTGACACATCCAATCTGTGCTGATAAAAGCATCAGGTCTAATTTAAGACGCTTGCACAGCGAGGGGGAAGAGAAAACAGGCTGGAGAGAAGACACAGAATGTCTTTGGTGGCCTCTTAAGTGGGTTTTTTATGGGAAACCTTTCCCGTGAAGGAAACGGGGAAAAGGGTTTGCAGGTTTTGCATTCAGCGAGACTCATCTGAACAGAAATGTTTGCGTTCTGGTAGAAAACATAAACAGTGAGTGATTTCTGGGAATGGTGGGCTCAGTTCTTCCCTGTTGTCACACTGAATTAGCCTCAAAGGATCTGCCTTTGGCTTACACACCTCAAAGGTACCCACAGTGTATTTGCACAGGGAAAAAGACCTTTTTTTCCTCCATATATGCCATCCTTTTTCTTTAATCTACACATCTAACATTGCCCTGCTTCCCAGTGGAACATACTGCAGAAGTTTCCTCCTAATCCCACTTTAAAAGACTGACCAGATGGGGAACTCCTCAAGTTGGAAAACTGCATATTAAAATCAGTGTTACTGTGTGGGAATCCAGAACAGCTCCTCAATAGTTTATCCTCCACTGGACTTTTTTTCACAGGGGAAACTCCCAAATGTTTCCATGACAGTCTCAAACAAGAGTTTTCTGCCTTGGTCTGTGGCTGAGCATGGCTGGCTTCTATAAAAGGGAATCATTGACTCAACCCGTCCAAAGAAAATCCCGCGTTTCCTCCAAAGTCCGCGGAAAACCAGGCACTGCCAGAAGTCAACTCCTCCTCCACGTAGGTACAAGAAATTTATACCCACTCTGTGTCATTTGCATGGACAGAACAACCAGGACACGATTTGGTTTAAATGTAAAATATTTTAATAAAGTGTTGTCATGGAATCATAGAATAGTTTGCGTTGGAAGGAACCTTAAATATCATCTTCTTCCAACCCCTGCCATGGGCAGGGACAATTTCCACTGTCTCAGGCTGCTCCAAACCCTGCCCAGCCGGGCTTTGGACACTTCCAGGCATCCAGGAGCAGCCACAGCTGCTCTGGGTGCCCTGTGCCATTGCCTCAGTTGCTGTGGTGATGAAATCATCACTTTCGTTGTCACTATTTATTCCCAACAATGCCTAGAAAATTAATTTCCAAGAAGTAGCCCTGTCCAAGGACTTCTCAAGAAACAGTATTTTTTTTTTCCTGGAACCTCCCAAATCTAAACACTGACAAAGAGAAATTGGAAGAATTGGGTGCAGCCACCCATCCTCCGAAGGAATGTCTTCACCGTGAGTTTCACTGAGGTCTCCTGGGAAGTTAGAAAGGCTGGAAATGGCAGTGACTGTGCTAAAATTTGTCCCTCATCTCCCAAATTTCTGGACCTCCCAGCCACCTCTGGGGCTACCTACCCCTTGTACAGCCCAGTTTGAGGTCAAACCATGACAGACTGTTTAGGAAATGACTGAAAAAGAAACACATATCCTGAGAAATCCTTTAGCCTTGGCAGGATTTCATAGAATTGACAAGATAAAATAATTGATCACCATTAAGAGAGGGCAATAATGTAATACAGAGATAAGCATATCTTTCATGAGCATTTTTAATTGAGTGGCTTAATTTAATATTTTAGGATGCTAATTTAATATTCTTCGCTTCTGTTTTGTGGATCCATCATTATGTTTTCATCATTCTGTTTGATTTTCCATTTTCCATTCATTTCTGTCAGGGTAACACTTCAGTAATCTAATCTGCTTTGTTTTTTTCCTTGTTGATTTATAATTTCAATTTAAAATTTGTTTTCTCCTTTAATAATTTAATCTGGTGAGTGATTTATGGTATTGCAGAGAGATGTCTGCAAGAGGAGACAACAACCTCCCTTTCTTCTCAAAGAGCACCTTTCAACCCTCTCAAAAACATCAGGAAAATTAATAAGCTGAGGTTAATTTGTTTATTCTGAAATGAGTCCTCTGAATAACCATGAATTCCTGACACACTGCTGGATAATGGAAGGGCTTCACCGTGAATCTCAGAGTCGAAAGTCTTCATCCTGTACAATCATCCCCTTACTCTGGGCTTTGTCTAACGTGATTCACTCATAAAAAACATCTCTCACAAGCACAACAGAATCCCTGTGTCAGCTGATGTCAAATAAATACAATGAAAATTAATGCACTGGACATCCAGAAATTGAGGCTCTCTGATGAAGATGCTGTTACAAAGCAAGGAGGAAATGGAGAACAGGAGAGTTTTGATTTGCCACTAATAAAATCGACTTGACCGTCGTGAGAAAACCTAATTTACTGAGTTTGCTCATATTTACCTCCTTGGGATTCTTCAGCAGGTTATAAATTGTTGTAAAGACTGAGTGCATCAATCTTGCTGAGGCTCAGGATTCAGGGAATATAATATTGGAAGAGAGCAGGAAAAGGAGCACTTTCCACAAGAGTTTGGCAGGGGCAGGGAGTTAAAGCTGCAAGTCTTTACTGTAATTTTCTTTTCACCCACTTGCAGACAACAGGATGGACTTTGACTTTCAAGTCAGGACAAAATCATTGAATTAAAACCAGTTAATCTCTTAGAAAGGTTGTGCAGGACATTTTGAGAGGTGGTGTTACAATGTCAGAACACTGAAGGACAGCACAGAAGTTTCTGAAGACTAAGAAACAACAATTTCAGTGAGGTGACTCAGTGGTAGCTAAGATAATTTAGTCTGCACGAAAACCTTCAGATGTCACAAAGTTCTACATCACAACAGGAACTTTTGAAGTGCTTTCACCTTTTTTTTATGTCATAGGAAACTCCATGACTGGAAAATGTCAGTCATCCCCCAGGCTCTTTCTCAGTTCTTCCCACAGTATTTTAATTTGGTTTCACCAGTGGACAGTAGGTTCTAGGTGCTGGATTCAACTGAGAGCATGTTCCTCCTCTCCACAAAGGAGCACAGTCAGAGCAACGCCCAGGGGTCTGAAATTCCAGATCTAGGAAAGATCCTGCTCAACTGGAACATGTTCATGGATGTGCAATTACAAAAGGATTCCTCTTGCTAAAATCTGTGTTTAAGCCCCAAGCACATGGGGTGAAGATTAATTTGAAGAAAATGTTATTGGAGTTTTCACTGGAGTGAAAAGCACAGGTTTTTTCCTGGAGTCTCTTAGAGAATACAAATTATTTCAGTGAAGGTCTCCTGTCTCCTTCAAAAATCTCCACCTAGGGCACGAGGCTTTCTGGAAAAGTTTCATCCAAGTGGAATTCAAGTTCAGTACAAAGACTAGAATTAAATACAGGCTCTTATGTGGGAAGTATTAAACAACCTGAAAAACAGGGAATGGTTCCTCCTCCGCTAATAACACCAATTTATTTCCTTGCAGTTGCAGGAGGAACCACACTATCCCCAGCAGTTTGCCAGGAAGATCAGGCTTTTATCAACACCAAATTCCTTTTTTTTTTAACAAATTAAGAAAAAGCTGAGAAACAATTGTGAATGTTCTGTTTGCTCATGAAAATAAACCTCTGTGCCATAAATCTCCTGGCCATATTTGCCAACCAGTATTGTTCAAGGTACTTGGATCCAAAAATTAACTTTAGTGTCACATTTCCTACTGCATCTGCACAGAGCAATGAAGTGTTGATTTATAATGACCTAAAAGAATAGGTTTATCACTCAGTGTATGTTAAAATTAATATATTTTATTTCCTATATTCAGGCACTTTCTGTTGAAGTGTAGGAAATTTCATTACTAGCACAAATGTTCTCAGAAGAAACAGCACCTTTTGTGAATCAGTGAGGTTAAATTGCAACACAAATTAGCTAATGAAGAGCTTAATTGGTGATTCTTTAAACTCAGGCACTTAATAGGGGAAAAAAGGAATAAAACTGCTACCTACACCTTCTGTGAAAAAAAACACCTCAACGCTGTATAAATAAATGCAAAAGAACCAATCACTGTAGAAAACCAGGAGGTTTTATTTCTTAAAATGCAAACTGCAAATCCCCAAATATCGACACAGTTTAATGCAAGGTAAAAACACCAATGCTATGAAGTGCAAGTAAAACATAACTCTGCAGAAATATGATATTTATTCACAGCCCAAGAGATGTATTTGTACAGATTCTCAACACTTGGCAGCCAACACGACCTCAGTTGTGACCTGTTTTTCCAAGGCATCATTAGAGACATAAATATATCTTTCAATAATCCCAGTCCCTCTCTCTGGGAATACAATTCACTAAATGAAAATCCATTACCCAAACGAAATGAGTGCCCAGCAAGTCCTTCAATTCAGAACTTGGAAGAACCTTTGTGGACTAAAGGAAATCACTCAGCACATAAAGAAATCTGTTTACATTTCAGAGAAATTAAGGCAAGTGCAAAATAAGTGTTCTGACCCTGGTCTCCACCCATGCAAACAAATGTTGTGTTTAAACCACATTTGAATCTGAGGAACTCTAAATGAAAGCTTTTATGGTGGTTTGGCCACCGTCCTTCGAGGGGAATTCTAAACAACTCTCTCCTTTACCTCTCCACCACAACAACTCCTGTTCAGCCTCTCTCAGCACTCCAAGCAGAACATCAGCAACGATTTTGGAGACTCCATCCCTGCTCTCGCAGCAGTGAAAATCAAGGACAGGGCCAGCAGGAGCAGGGAGCTCATTGTGCCCCTGTGCTGTGAGGAGCACCTCGAGCGCTGGGCCCAGCTCTGGTCCTCAGCTTGGGAAGGACCTGGAGAGCCTTGAGAGTGTCCAGAGGGGCTGGGAACACAAACCCTGTGAGGAAGCACTGAGGGAGCTGGGGCTGCTCAGCCTGGAGAAAAGGAGACTCAGGGCTGAGCTCATCACTCTCTGCAGCTCCCTGCAGGGTGCCTGTGCTCAGCTGGGCTGGGGCTCTTTCTCCAGGAACTGACACAACGAGGGGACACAGCCTCCAGCTGCAGCAAGGGAAATCCGGGTTGGATATTGGGAAGAAGTTCTTGAGGAAAGGCTGATAAAGTGCTGGAATGGCTGCCCGGGGAGGTGCTGCAGTCACCGTCCCTGGATGTGTTTAAAGAAAGCCTGGATGCGGCACTCAGACACATTAATGGAAACATTCGTGGAGAGTGGGATAGGAACTGAGCTGCCGGTGGGCTCAGAGCACTGCTCAGGCCACCCCTCCCATGAAGAAAAAGCATTTAGATCCTACAGATTCCATACAATGTCACCATTCCCACAGGTACACTCGCTCCTTCTGCAGGTCAGTCAAACCCCCAGACGTGAGGGTCACACGTGGGGATGTCCAGTGACACACCAGGAGAGAATCTCTGCTCCGAGGCCATGGATTCAGCTGCCAGAGGGGAATGCGGGGATGTCGGGAGCAGGAGCTGCAGGAACAGGAGGCGGAGCTGTCGGGCAGGAGCGTGTGGAGGGGACGCCTCAGGGAATGTGTCAGACGTGGCACGGAGCATCCAAGGAGGAGACAGGTGTTAAAGGATCTCACCCTCGCCACAGGAGACTCCACAGGCCCGCTTGATATCTGCAGATGAAGAGGAGTAGCAGAAGGTGCTACAAATCCATCTGGGAGCCTGAGTGCAGAGAGGAGTTTTAGGTCAGACAAGGAGCACCACGGGAAGGTCCAATTCCATGGATTCCAGCAGCCTGGTGATCTACAACCTGAACCACACCGGCCAGACAGAACGGGGGTGGCTGAGAGCCCTGCCCGGCTCTCTCCATGCACCTCCCGCCTCCAGACACCTCACGGAGGTGTTGGCAGGTACAGAGGGCTCCTGCTACAATGGCAGGCAGCCAATGTCACTGATCCCCAGTGCCACTGACCCCCAATGTCACTGATCTCTAATGTCACTGATCCCCAATGTCACTGATCTCTAATGTCACTGATCCCCAGTGCCACTGATCCCCAGGGTTCTACAGCTTCTGCACAGCCCCATATTGGGTGTTGTGAGTAGGTAAAGAAAAATTCTGCTTTCTTCTGTCTCACAGGGAGCTGCAAAAGATCCTGAAGAGCTTCCAAAACCAATTCCCAGCTCCAAGGTCCCAGCACAGAAATTATGTGAAGCTGCTACAGAGAGCCCAGAGGAGGCTCCAGGATGAGCAGAGGATGGAGCAGCTCTGCTGGCAGGAAAGGCTGGCACAGCTGCCATTGTTCAGCCTGGCCAGGAGAAGCTTTGGGCTGAGCTCAGGGTGGCCTTGCAGGGCCTGGAGGAGCTGCAGGAAACCTGGAGAGAGACAATTCCCAAGGGATGAGGGACAGCACACAGGGAATGGCTTCAGAGTAGGGTTTGATGGGATTTGGGGCAGGAATTGTTCCCTGGGAGGGGCTGGGATGGAATTCCCAGAGCAGCTGGGGCTGCCCCTGGATCCCTGGCAGTGCCCAAGGCCAGGCTGGACACTGGGGCTGGGACACCCTGGGACAGTGGGAGGTGTCCCTGCCATGGCAGGGGTGGCACTGGATGAGTTTTAAGATCCCATCCAACCCAAGTAATTCTATGACTCTGTGTCTCTTCATCCCATGTGTCCCTTCAGAGCTTCTCCCATATCTATGCACTTCTTGGTGCCTTTTAAGGTTATTTAATAATCCCATAAATATTTAGTATATTTAGTACCCTCCCCCAAACGGTTCAGCAAGAGGTTGTGACAGATCCATGGCCCTTTGCTTTATCTTCATATTTGAGACAATCTGAAAATTATTGGATTTTGGAAATAACTTCTGCCCACTGTCACATACCTGGGGACAACCTGGGTCAGTCAAAATAAAATTAAGCTCCAGAAGCTTAAGCTATCATGCGCTATTAGGGGACTGGGAAAGAAAAGATATTTTTAACATATTAAGAATTCTTGAAGCTTTAATATAACTTTTAGCTGTCAGAAAAAGCTAAAGTTGTAGCAAAAGATAACATATCTTCCTAACTGAGCATGTGGTGTTGCTGCAGAAGTCTCTGTTCCTTTACACTTGAGATGATTTTGATTATAAAACTATGGATATCAAGAATCAGTAAAAATTGAGAAATCATTTAAAGACTCATTTACTTTCAGCTGAGCACAGGGAAGAAAAAAACATTTTGGCTTGGAGGGGAAAAGAAAACTTGAGGAAGGAAACAAAACTAAACAGAAAAACATGTCACTGGAGATAAAAGTTTAGTTCCTGGCATCTCATTTATCTTCGTAACTCGATAAAGGAAAATAACGGATATTCATTTCTAAATTTATTTTACACATATTTGTTGATAAGGATGTGATCTTTTGACTTTTTCATAACCTACTGGAGATAAACATCCTTAAAACAGACCCTCCAGCACTTTCAGAAGCCAGCCTTCCATCTATAATTAACAGTGTTTTCTTGTTCTTCTAGGAGTTTTGACCTATCTTCTATGTGGAATTCAATAATACTGTTTATTAGGCTCTTTATTATGTCTAATATGTCAGACAGTCTGTCACAAACACAGCTTAAAATGCAATAATCAGGAAAAGAAAGTCACCGGTTTTATCAAGCAATAAGTCCCCAGTCACAGCCTGATCTGTGCATACATTATTTCCTCACACAATCCAAAACAAGGAGATTGGCAAGGAGAAACAAGAACTTGCCAAATAGTGCCAGAAACAGTTGAACAGAAATGATAATACAGTACATTAATTAATGTTTAAACCTCGCCAAAGATTTAAATGAGTGAGAACTGGCAAGGCTGCCAATTAAAGTGAAGATGGATATGAGAATTACACACCTGAATGCTATTTATTTTCTCTTGGTGGAGCAAATTTACAACATTTTTATTATTTTAATGACTTGCAGGTTGATTTCCCCAACAGATTTAAAAGATATCAGAGAGAGGGTTTGACTGTCAGATGGGTCACACCAGCCTCATTTATTTTGGAAGCCAGACTGAGAAAAAGAAATGCCACTTGCTTCTGATGGAATACATTGCTGGGATTCTGATATTTAATTGGAAAATGGGACAGAAGTTTGAAGGAAAGCAGGGGCAAGAGGGAGGATTGATACAAATATCTGGTCATCTTTAACACCACGGCCCAGCAGGTGTTTTCTGCAGCTGGAAATGCTCTAAGGCAGAAATTTAGGCAGGATGAGTTCAGACTGGCTGCTGAATTTTGTCTGCTCAGGATTTTGTTGCACACAGGGTGCTGAGACAAGTTTCTATCCCCAAGCTTTGCCAGCTGAGCCCACAGCTGTTGGCAGACATTGCTTCCCACAAAAGGCTGCCAAAACAGCAGGACCTGGCCTTGCAGGGCCCTGGAGGTCACAGCACAGGGGATCCACCAGGGGAGGATTTCTGCCACCAAATCTCTGGGAAAAACTGCCAGAGAAGTGCAGCTGAAAGTGTGAAGGGCCCCAAGCAGAGGGTAGGCTGCAAGCTCACCAGTGGAAAGTCTACGGGGGTTAACTCGCCCACGGAACTCTGCAGCACACGGAACTGTTAACATTTAACTTGCCATTTGTGGAGGTTGCTCGGAGCATTTCAGGGCATGAAAGTCAGTAAACAAACCCGAAGTCTATTATTGTGTTCTGAGGCATTGTCTGCTCCCCCGCAGCATAAATCAGTGTCAGGAACAAGGAGTGCAGAGCAGCTGCAAGGGCTGAGCACGCTGAGCTTTCTCCTTCCCTGAGCACTGATTTTAAGGGCTAATGGTGTCCTGGGGTGCGCTGGGATGAGCGTTCCCAGCAGGTCAGGGCTGATCCTGCCCCTGTGCCCAGCCCTGCAGCCACCTCTGGCTGCTGTGCCCAGCTCTGGCTCCTCAGCACAGCAGGGACAGGAGCTCCTGCAGCTGAGCAAGGGCCTGGAGCAGCTCCGTGCCCAGGAAAGGCTGAGGGAGCTGGGGCTGCTCAGCCTGGAGAGGAGCCCCAGCTGAGAGGGGCCTCAGCCCTGGCTGTCCCTGGCTGTCCCTCAGTGTCCCTGACTGTCCCTGGCTGTCCCTGGCTGTCCCTGGGTGTCCCTGGGTGCAGGATGGGGCCCAGGCTCTGCTCCAGGCCCAGCAATGGCCCCAGAGCCACGGGCAGGGACTGAGCCCAGCAATTCCCTGCACAGGAGGCACAACTGCTGCCCTGGGCAGTGCCAGCCCTGAGCACAGAGCAGAGAGGGGCTGGATTCTCCTCCCTGGGGACATTCCAGAGCCCTCTGCACACACTCCTGTGCTCTGGGAGCAGGGAGGTGGCACCAGTGACCCCTGTGGTCCCTTCCAGCCTGACCCATCCTGTAAAACCAACTCAAAGACCTTGGAGAGCACAAGTGCCCTTCAGCACTTCAGCTTTGGTCAGCTCCACATGAAGCCTGTGGGCTCCCACCTTCTCTCAGCCCCTCCAGTTTTAGCTGAACTTTGTGATGTGGTCACAATTTCGGATCAGAAATCAGTGTCTGTCAGGTATCAACAAAGCCCTTTATACACCAGCCATGAAGAAACAAATAAGTGTAGCTCACTAGAACTGGCACAGAATTGAGGGGAAAAAAATTGCTGTCTTTTCTCACAAAAGAACCATCCCACCATTTCCCTGTCCATGAAGGTGAAGGTGAGGCTGCTGAAAGCACTCCTTGACTGGAAATGAAAAGAAATGTGATACCAACTATTTATAGGATGGACAGGTGCCAAATGAGCACGTCTGGTGTCAAAGGCCTACATATCTCACTTTCTTTCTCAGAGGTCTAGAAAAATCAGGTGAGTCAAGTGAAGGATTAAACAACTAATGTGCCTCCCTCCTAAATCCACGTCCATTTATGTCCCAATTAGACTCGTCCTTTCCTCTGCCAGGTCACCAGGACACCTGCAGTGCCTCATTTGTGACAAGGAAAATATTTGAAAATGTTAACAACCTCGGATGATCACTTTCTAATGAGAAAAAACCCTTGTAAATTATAAGGGGGGTAATTTTAAACCAACAGCAGGATGCAGGCCGGGAGGATTCTCCTGTCACCCCACATTGCAATTTGTGAAACCTTCTAGGAGGATTTTTTACCCAGTCACCTGCCAAGTCACAGGGATAACAGGCACTTCATACCTCACACGTAGCCCACAACCATTTCCCGTTCTGCTGCTTTATTAATCCCCAGGAGCACATCAAGAACTTGCCCTGGATCCCTTCCTGAAGGAGGATTCTGGCTGCCAAGAGGATCCCCACACATATGGGGCTGCAGGCCCCTCACACTCATGTTCCCACATGTCCCCCGAATCCAAAAACCCAGAAAAAAAAGTGGGCAGATTCTGCTGAGGTTCCTCTGCTCAGCTGCACTTGCTGGAGTTAGAATTACAGATTTATTTAAAAGCACCTACAGTGGAATTTAAATTCGATTTCTTCTGGCAGCAAAGTTAATGGGGGAATTTTTTTTTTCCTCACAGAGCTGTAGGTTTCTCACCCTCAACAGTCAGCAAACATGGGACAAGTTGCCAGGTAAATTGTTTTCTCACACATTCAGCTCTCCCTCTGTCTCACATTCTCACAGATTTCAGGCTCCAGGAGAGGAGAGGGTAGAATTCTTTAGCAGATTCCTTTTGGGGCACTTTGAACTTCTCAAAACATTGATCCCATTTGATTGTCACCAAATCTACTGCACAAATTAAAGAAGGACATATTATAGATGAACATTACATAACTCCAGCCATGGGCAGTGTCTTTTCTCTTCCTGTGAGAAGCAAAGTGGAGATTTTCTGACCATAATTTCACATTTTAGTCCAGGACTAACACTGAACTATTCTGCACTCAAAGACACACATACACAAGGCTCAAAAGTATTTCCATCTGCTCCTCATCATCAAAAATTCTGACGGGAACAACACAAAACCTGAAGCGGTTTCAGTGATTTCTTAACAACATTTTATTACAAAATGTTTTCTGATGAAATCTGTCCTGTTTGGGACCAGCTGAAAGTGTTTTCCTTGTACCTCTAGATCTTTTGAGATTTCAAAAATCCTGTCTTTCATCTGCCAAACGGAGTGCAGCAATTTAAAAAACAACTCCAAAAATGAAAAACAAAAGTTTACTTGACTCGCATTGTGTGATTTCTGAGTTGCAAGAACACATATTTTTCTTAATATTATTGATTTTTTTTCTTTTTAGTTAGTTTAGCTTGAAACTTTTTTAAGGGGAAAAATGCAAAACAGTCACAAAAAATGAAGTTTAATAGATCAAAAGAGTAAAACACTATTTTGTATTTGCCTGGAGGGGCTGTGGGAACACCTCCATCCCTGGAAATGTTCAAGGACAGGCTGGAAGGAGTTCTGAGCAACCTGGTCTTGTGGAAGGTTTCCCTGTCAATGGCAGGAGGCTGGAACTGGATCTTTAAGGTCCCTCCCAACCCAAATAATCCTGTGACTCTGTGATAAAAATTGTACTGACAATTCTGAAATGTTTTTCCAAACCATTTACAGCCAGGCTACTCATTGTCACCATATCTGCTTTCTACTGAGTTTGGAATGTTTGGGGGAAAAACCCACCAGAATTCCAAAATAAGCAGAAATACAAAAGGAAATAAGAGCCTTTCAATTAATTGCTGACAAGCTCTATTTGAAACAGTCAAACCCAAATATCTGAGTGTTTTCTGCATCACATCCCATCAACATCCTGCAGCCAAACTTGCTGATTTCTCCAGGGCCACAGGGAGAGCCATTTGAACTATGGGACATAGGGAAACCAGACCAAAAAATGCCAAAACAATGGGATACAACCAGCCAAGCCAGTAGAAGATAACTCTGAGTTGAAACTTCTTCAAAAAGGTGTCAGGAAAGTATGTTTGCCTCAGGAGTGTTTATAAATACCAGGAATAATCTGTTCCAGCACAAATCCATGTCCAACACTCACTCTAAATTGAGGAAATGCAATTTTTTGCTGCTGGTTTAGCTGCAATTGAGACTGCCCAGGTGGTGCCTTGTCCAGTGGGAAGAAGGGAATGGTTTTTCCAGGCTGAGAGAGCGAAAATGTGAGGGAATTTCACGCATTCTCTGCCTGGTTGCAGAGCAGATGATTTTAATAAAATACACCCAGTGCTCCAGCATGCTGCCAAATCCCAAGCTGAATATTTGGAAGTACCTGTCTAATGATTGAAGACAGAAATGAATTCACAAGTTCCGTGCCCAGCAGTGCAACACAAAAAAAAAAATACCACCTAGCGTGGACAGCTGACAAAAATATTCCCTTATCCCCTTTGCAACAAACGGGGAGTGAAGAACCTTCCCTCCCCTGTTCGTTCCCTGAATGTGAAATGACAATGGAGGATTTTTGCTGCCACGCTCCAGGCAGATTTCAAAGAGAAAGTCTGCGTGTTCCCCCTGGGAAAAAATGCACAATTTCCAGGCCAGGAGAGTCTGGGAGCAGGGCACACACGCACAAGGCTGGAAAACAAGATCCAAGTGAAATGCAAAGTGTGGAGAAGATGGAGGGGACAGTTTAAAGGAAAACCTGTGAGAATTGGGAAAATACTTTCAAAGACAAAAGGTGTTTCTTGCTTTGTGGCTGTGTGACAGCTGCTTTCCTTCCCCCTGTGACTGCAACACAGTGGTGCAGGAGGAATTCTGGACCCCAGGATCTGGCAGGAGTCCCCAGGCCTTTGCAGCACAAAGGGAAAGGAGCAGGTCATTAAATATCATCCAAAAGTGTCAGGAGTGCAAAAGAAATTATTTTTATTTTGTGTTTGCCGTCCTGGCAGGGGTGCAGCTCCAGATCAGAGATGGGGTGCAGGAGATGAACAGAATCCTGGGATGCTGGTGTGAGAAAGGACATGGCACCACAACAGCGGGATCAGGGAATGGAGTCAGACTTTGAAACAGCTCCTGGGAAATCAAGGCCACCCCAGATGCACCTTTTGGTGCATCCCATGTCTGCAGCACAGCTAAACAGCATCAATTTGCAATGTCTGGACACAGTTTTGATGGGATCCTATGGGTATTTTGCATGAAAAAACAATAAATTAATAGATCCACTGAGGGGAGAGGGGAGGGGAAGGGGTTTTTTTAACAATTAATGGTGTTTTCCCATGGTTTCCTTAACAAAAATGAAATAAAACAATCTGTCTTCTTGTCTCATCCTTCTGTCCAATTGTTTTTGAACCTTTCACATGAGATCAGCGTATCTGGAGGCACTGGGCAGGCAAAGAGGGCATCTGTGCTGGTGGGATAACCCTGATATCCCGAGGAGTCTGTAACACAGAGAGGTTGTTTTTATCAGGTTAGACTCCACTGCCATCAAAACTCCCCTGAACACCATCACACTGAGTGTGCAGAGAGTCTCCTGTCAGCTCTCCACCCACCTGCACCTGCACAGAGCTCTGCCAGTGCTTTGCCAGCAGAAATCCAGCATCGTTCTATCACAGCGTCCTGCAACCAGCACACAGGAAAAATCCCTGGCACTACTTCGGGCTCTTAGAGCTGAAAAATGGCAAGAAATTTGACATTTGATTCTTTGTGCTTTTTTCTTTAGAATACAAGAAGAAATTTGGCAATGAATTACCACAGAGCTGCAAATCATGATGATGTCCATAAGAGAGGAGAAAGGGAATGAGGGCGTCATGGGGGACGCTCTGAAGTGACTGAGTTGCTGCTGCAGAATTCCTTGCAGGCATTTTGTGCTCAGGGTTTAACCCTAAGCTTTGCCACCCCCACGCTTTTTACAGACCACATTCACCAGCAGGACAAACCACATCAATCAGCTTTGGCAAGAAGGGATGAAATGTGCAACACCAAAATGATAAAAAGTCCCAAAATACGCTATTACACAATTTATCAGCACATAATTGCCTCAGTGGCTCCTCAAAGCAGCCTCTTGTCCCAGTGAAATTATTATTATTTCCTATTTGCGTCTCCATAATAATTTATTGAAGGTTTCCAGCAGAGATGTCCTGTTGAGCAGGTGTGAGTGAAGCTTTTGCTTCCCAGAGCCTGTGCCAGAGGGGAGAGGTGCTGGGGTTTGACTCATTTACCCAAGGCAGGGTACAAACCTGCAGCTCCCCAGGGAGATTTCTTTCCTGCCAGTCCACAATCTGTGTTAATTTCTTTAAGAGTGATATTAAAAACACAGCAAATATGTAATATCTGCTGGAGCAATGGTTGGAATAAACAGGAGACCTGCTGGAATTTACAAATCGTCTGTGACAAGTGAACACAGCACCATGTTTCGTGGAAACAGTGAATTGGACACTTGCCTGATTCAGCAAAGAAGCTGTCTTTATAATTTGCATTTCACTTAAATTTTTTTCTGTCCCCTAGTTTTATTTCCAAGAACTTGGCTTTCATTAGACTGGGTTGTTTGGTTTTTTTCTACCCCCTCCAAACTTCATTTCCCTTGAAATAATTTTTTAAACTAGATTGTTTTATTTCCTGGTTGTCAAGCACAGAAACTGACTTGATTCATCATCAAACCTAATCATGATCCAGAACAAAGCTGAAGGATTCAATCAGTAGTGAAAGCTGACCAGCCAGTCTTCAATTCACATTAAAAAAAAAACCCATGAAACTTTCCAGTCTGCTGAAAGTAGAGCTGGCATTTGGGCAGGAAAGGCACGCAAGGAAGGGCCTATTTTTAAAAGGAATTATCACGAGTCCAAACCTTTAAAAAATTAAATACTGCTTGTGAAAGTCAAATCCACAGTGAAAAAAATCCAAGCCCCCAGTGCATTCCACCTGAGAATCCTGGAAAGGAAGAGGGGCTGGTGGGCAGGGTGAATGTTTTGAGCATGATTCAATCTATTGACCAAACTCTCTCTATACAGGCGGCCTCTGTCTCCACATTTCCCCACGACTGGGGTCAAATCCCAGCCCCAATGTCCAGCCTGGCCTTGGGCACTGCCAGGGATCCAGGGGCAGCCACAGCTGCTCTGGGAATTCCATCCCAGCCCCTCCCAGGGAACAATTCCTGCCCCAAATCCCATCAAACCCTACTCTGAAGCCATTCCCTGTGTCCTGTCCCTCATCCCTTGGGAATTGTCTCTCTCCAGGTTTCCTGCAGCTCCTCCAGGCCCTGCAAGGCCACCCTGAGCTCAGCCCAAAGCTTCTCCTGGCCAGGCTGAACAATGGCAGCTGTGCCAGCCTTTGCTGCCAGCAGAGCTGCTCCATCCTCTGCTCATCCTGGAGCCTCCTCTGGGCTCTCTGCAGCAGCTCCAGCTCCTCCTGTGCTTCAAAAAATAAAATTAAACCCTTCCACAGAACCAAAACCAGGCTTCAGAAAACTCCTTAAAATGGCTGTGTTTTACATGAAGAGGGATTTTATTTAATCAAAAGTGAAAACTCTTGGTGGTTTAATATCCTAAAATTAAATATTGGGCTCCATGAAATTGCAACTAAAGAAAATGACAGCAATATTTTTACTCCAGCAAGTGGAAAAAATAGAGCTGACACTCTCAAAGAGTATTTGCATAGTGTAATTTTTTCAATTCACTGAGTCTTAAGGAGAAAATAGGAAAAAAATCTAATGAAAACCAAATAATAAACCTAGGCCTAGATGGTGGACAAGGCTATTACACAATGTCTGGGTGAATCCCGGCATGAAAATTGCATCTGTGACAGATGAAATTAAAGCTACTTGAATGCTTGGGACAAATTGCAACACAGAATAATTTGGAGTAATGTGGGCCAGAATTTTAATCAAATAAATAAAGTGTGTAAACACCTTAAAATCCATTCTACTTGAGCCTGATTTAAAACCAGTTCTGATCACCAGGAAGGTAACAGTGGATTTTGTGGCAGGGAACAGGATACCAGGATGGGGGTTTGAAACAGTATTAATCCTAAATTCGGGTCACATTCCCTTTTCAGATCTTTTGCTCACACAGTAACTCAGATGTGCCCTCTAAAAAAATGCACGTTGTCATTGCTGAAACCTATTTTCTCTTTTAGGGGAGGACACTTGTGAGCTGTGCTGGGACGTTGACGCCACAGGAGGGACAGACAAAAGACAAAACCCAAATCCCTCTTTTCCACAGGCCTTTCAGAGGTGTGAGAAGGTGAATTTCCAGGTTTGTCCAAATATAAAGTGAGTATTTCATGACCACACGGGGGATGTGAAGGGCAGGGTCCATCCAGAAGCATATTTTACAGACTCTCATTGGATCACAGAGCTTTGCAAATTATCATTTCCCTTTCCTGCAGCTT
Organism: Bombycilla garrulus; assembly: GCA_013400315.1. Classification (NCBI taxonomy): domain Eukaryota; kingdom Metazoa; phylum Chordata; class Aves; order Passeriformes; family Bombycillidae; genus Bombycilla; species Bombycilla garrulus. The sequence goes on along the minus strand of VXBU01009743.1, from coordinate 207,293 downwards.
GCAGAAACAGTTGGTGACAAGAATTTATAATAAGCTGGGCCAACATGCATTTGTTCCCTTAAAATGATGTAACAGCATTTTGGGCCTCTTTAATAGGAAAAATATTAAAACAACAGCAAGTTTTATAGAACATTAATTTTTCTGGAGCAGGAAGCAACTCTGGCTTTGCTGCATAATGCTTAAATGGGAAAAACTCCATCAGCACCAGAGTAAATAAGAGAGCTGCTGCTTTCCTAGGGCCTCTCATATTTCCTAAGTTTGCTGCCTGTCAGCCTTTCAGGTTTCCATATTTACCAGCAAATTTATCTCATTGTGGTAGAACAATTTACTTCAGGTGCTCATATCTATCACTCAGTCACTTTTTCTTTTTTCCCTCTGTGTCTTCCTCCACACTCAAAATAAGATATCAGGTTTCAACTTTGACATGGTTAAATCAGCCACAAAATCAGTTGTTACAATTCACACACTGCTGCCTGTAAAACCCTTGATATTTAACTCTTCCTAGACACTCAAGCAGTGAAAAAAATAATATATTCATATTTTAAAAGGGGGTGAGGAAAATACTGAGGTTGCAAAATTAGTCGTTATGTGCAGGGAAACAACAGAGCTGCTGTTTTTGTGTAATTCCAGTTAAGGCTTTCTGTGTGCATGGGTGATGATCGTGACCTGGACAGGTATTCTTTTCTTCCCCAAGGAAGAATTTCATGCAATTTCCATTTCATTCCACGCACAAAGAGAAGGACAACGACCCAAAAGGTTGCTCCGTGATTTTCTGGCTGCTGTAATTCGGTCTCTGGCCCAGCCCACCCTGCAAAATCATGATTGAATCAGAATTGTTGCTTTTCTGATTGGTTTGTGTGTGGAGCTCATAGCAGTTGTGTGAAAGTCTCTCTCCAGCAGGAAAAAAACAGCCTTTGGAGCACTCTGAGCATTGTCCATGCTTTACACTTGAACGTGTGAGACAAATAACTGCTTGGAGGGCTTTTCCCTTCTCCTCTGCCTAAACAGGCAGCAGATGTGACAAATATGATTTTTTAGCAGCCTAATATTAGGCAAGATTTATTGATCTGACCACACCATGGTGCTAATTCTGTGATGCACACAGGGAGCAGTAACAGCTCTCCTCTTTACAAAAAGAAAAAAAATCCTCTCTTCAGACTCTCCCCATTCTCCTTCAATGCTCAGCTCTCACTTCTGTCTGCCAGAGAAGTGTCTCCTTGCAGAGATGCCCTTTCCAACCCACCCCGTGCATGATCAGGATCCGAGGTGCCTCAGGAGCTGATTCTCCCTCTGTGTGTGCTCACACTCTGCCAAACCCTCAGAACTCCAAAATTAGTTAAATATGGATTAGGATGTGCAACTCCAGGCCCCAGCTGCAGCAGCAGTAATACCTGAGGATGTCAATCACCGGGACAGCTCTGCAGATCTGCCAAGGCATTTCCTTTCATCATGGTCCCCACTAAAGCATTTGAGACACCTGCTTTAAATCCACTTACTTAATGTTGTACTTCAGAGGACCGTGACACTTAGCTGCTGTCACAAATGCATTTCAAACTCCTGCCCTGGAATAACTGGGTGGGAAGGATTTAGAGCTGCCCACAGCAAGAGCTGAGGTGGTGCTTGTGCCCCACAGAGTCAAAATGCAGGAGAAGGATGAGGGACAGCAGCTAAATGCAGGATTCTGTCTCTAGGAATGACAGACTTCTGCCCTTTCCACAGAATCATTTAGGCTGGAAAAGATCTCTAAGGTCATCAAGTCCGACCTCATACCCGTCTCCACATCAAATGATAAGATCATGCCTTTTTCTCAGCGTTGCAAGAGGGCAGATTCCTCCAAAACCTGTGGCGGCTTTCGCAATATTTTGCAGATCAACAAGTCTGGCATTTGAGCAGGGAGGCAGAAAAATGACACTGCCATGAATTACTCAGGTAGAGCTTTAGAGATGCTGCCTTCAGTTGCTATCATTTACTTTTTGGCTGAAACCCAGTGTTGTGCAACTCGCTGTGAGAATCCTGTGTACTCCTGGAGCATGTAAGCCTGGAGGGTAACTGGGGAGGAAACACTGTACTTGTGCTTTACACAACAGCAAATCTCATCCCATGGGCATCGGCCGCTGCGCCTGCAACGTTCAAAACAGATGCTCACAGAACCCTTTTCCTAACAGGCTTCTCTGGATTTCAGTGGAAGGGCAAAAATATGATATCCCTGTGGATCAGCACATTAACAAACAGCAGAAACATTTACAATAATTCACCACTGTCCTTGTCATCCTAATCCTGGTTTGAAAGGAGGACCACGATCAGGCGACACAGACCTTTGAAATTAATCTTTACAAGGAAAAATTCACCTTTTTTTTTTCCTGTTGCCACTCTTACAGCTGGCATTTTCTGCAGCAGACCCGCTGCAAAAGATTGGAGAACACATGAGAAGTAAATTCGTATTTGAATGAAAGTGATAGATTAATAAGTGGTGGATAGGTTTTATCTGGTTTGTTTTAGAGTGAAGTTATCTATGAGATATATATATATTTATATATCTATACTACCCATGATAGTAAAAATGTGTTTTCAGAGCAGGAATGCCTCAGCAACAAAGGAAGCAAAACAAAACACCTCAGGCTGCAGCTGAGGCTGCATTTTACAACTCACTCGAGATCAGGAAAACAAGGATTTGGTTGATTTGGGAAGAGGACAGGACAGAGCACACAAAGTCCAGCACACAGCAATGAACAAAGGGCCTACATTGAGTGGAAAATCTGACAAATCTGGCAAATCTGAGTAGATTTTCACGTGCTCTCCATTGTAATGAGATGCCTGCGTGCTGGAGAGCTGATGGATCACTGGCACTTGTGGGAGGTGCGTGACTGCAAAACCCGTGTAGCTGATCACTTAAAATACTTCACTTAACAAGTCCTTGGTGTTTTTCTGTGCTTGGCATAGACACGTGGATAGACACAGCAAACCCAGGCCCAGCATCTCTGCCTTGTAGAGCAGTGGCTTTGCTCATTTTCAGCATGTTAAACCCGGAGCAAGAAAACAAAAATTCACTTTTGTGAAACTCGGTTTTCCCTCTCTGACCTTCCTGTGCTGCACTGAGAGCATCAGAGCACATTTGTCTTTAAGAATACAAGGAATCAGTCGTTTCAGCTCACCTTTTCCAGGGATCTTCCGTGGGTTTGTACTGCATGGAGCAGTGTGAGAACATTCCAGTTCCAGACAGAGAAGGGCTTGAAATTTTCTCTGTAATTTTCTCTATGTCCACCCAGAATAAAAGGACCAGAAATGCCTCTCAAGGCCTGGGATGAAAACATAAAATCTCTCCTCCTATGCTGGGCCAGGACTGCATCCAAAGTGCTTTTTGTACCTGAAGGAGACATGATACTGTTTCGCTGACAAATTCTGAGATTCTTTTTCAGTTAATCATAGAGGTGTTTCAGCAGCCAAACGTGAATTTATGCTTTCTCCTTCTGACATTTAGATCCATGAGTGTTTGCCTAACAGGGATTTCTTATAAAATGGTGCAAATCTCCACGTTAAAACCATCAAGCAGAAACATTTTGGCAGGAAGAAAGTTCAATACAGAGGTGTGGCAAAGGGCAGGGCAATGGTGAGTGCTCCTGGTGGGAATGAATCCGTGCCAGAGCTGCAGTTTCTGTGCAACCCTCTTCTTCCCTCAGTTATCTTCCCTAGAAAACAAAGACAAAACCAGGCCCAAGTGTGCAGGAACAGAAAAAGAAATCCATGTTCCTAAGGCCAGGAAACAAGGGAAACACAAATCTGTGGGAGGAGGGAAAACTGCTCCTGCTCTTTGCAGAGGAAAGGAGGAGAGTTTTTCTTTCCCTCCCTCTCTCTCCTCCCTGCCCCCATGAGGACTCCAACACATTTACTCACAGATGTTCTGCAAGGCTTAGGTAGTGAATATTTGCACGTTATTTGGCTCCTGGAGAGCACCACGCAGGAATCAGCATTCTGTGGCAAAGCTGACTGTAAATGTTACCCACAGCAAGTGGCACAACCCCAGAACTTCAGGATGGGATGTGACTCACAGGCCTGTAATGATAGCCCTGGAAATTCTGCTGCTCTCAAACACCAGCATCAGCCACCAGATGAAGATTAATAATTGCAGCCCAGTTTTAGTGAGCAGAGAAACTCAGAGTGACTCGTGTGTGCAAGGAGAGGAATCAGGAGTCAGCACTGCCAAAGATGTCCCCAAAATAATCCCAAATCACTAACATTTTGTGATCACTTCCCACCAAGCATAAACAATTCACAGAGTTAAAACAAACGTTACACAAACAAACAAATGTTGAGGTTTTTGGGTTTTTTTTTTTAAGATGTAATGATGGGTTGTTCACAAACACATTCAGGCTGTGCTAGAGGATACTGGCTGAGAATATGAAATACGTTGCTTATTTACATAAAGAGACATCTTCAGCTTCAATTTTAAACCCATTCAAGTCAGTGACAGCTGCCAATTTTAGAAAAAGTCCAGTCAGGCCTCGCCAGAGAAGCAAATGTTGCCCTGCCTGGGATACCAAGAAACAATAAGAATTTGATGTTCATCTGCTGCTCTCCTTTTCCCTTACACGTGCGTTGCAGGCAGAAAAGGAAAGGTAACTTGAGTTTACTCAACCAGCTTTCATTGAAAAAACCACGTCTGCATAAATCACATCCTGCCTTGCAGGGGAAATGCAGCGGAAACACAAAGCACACACGAGTCGCCATCCTGTATCAGCTGTTGTGTGAAGGGCTCTCACCTGTGATAATCTGGGTTTTCTGTGTCCTCTATGAATAAAGCACACCTGAGCTTAATGTGGTGTAAAATCTCTCTTCAGCTCCTCCACCTTTGCCCAAACGCAGTTATTTAGTGCAAACACAAAGGGTGTTCCCATAGAAAATATAAAGGTGAGTTTGGAGGAGCTGGGATTGGGTCTGTAAGGAGGAATCACAACCCACCAGCTTAGAGGGTGTTGCAGCAGACAGTTTGTATTTCACAATAAAAGAAAGATGAAATTTGTGGCCCTTTATGGAAATACTTCAGTGTCCCCACACCTCCAACAGGAACCAAACAGTGAAAATAAGAAAAATCTGTTTATTTTGCTCACTGTCATTGTCTGCTGCTGCAGGATAAATGGGAATTAAATTCCAAGGAGCAAACCCTTCAGCATGGAGCCATTTGAGTGACTTCTTACACTTCTGTTTGACAACAACAATATTTTTATTTTTTTTTTCAGTTTGTGAATCTGTCTTACAGCATCTACCCACTATTCGAAAAACATACTACAAGAAATCTTGTTGCTGCAGTTATTCAGCTTTGGGTGACCAAATTATGGCTTTCCAACACCTGAAGGAGCTGACAAGAAACATGGAAAGAAACTATTTCAAAGGAATGGAGAGGACAAGAGGGAATGGCTTCAAACTGAAAGAGAACAGGGCTGGATGGGATTTGGGGCAGGAATTGTTCCCTGGGAGGGTGGGAGGGGCTGGGATGGAATTCCCAGAGCAGCTGGGGCTGCCCCTGGATCCCTGGAAATGTCCAAGGCCAGGACAGCCTGGAGCAGCCTGGGAGCAGTGGAAGGTGTCACAGGGGGTGGAATTGGATGACCTTTAAATTCCCTTGCACAAAAACCATTCTATGATTTTATGATTCAGAGGGATGTTCAAGACCAAATCTCCAAAAAGTAATTTATCTGTAGATGGGGCTAAGAAACAAGCATGGACTGGTCATGAACATGAACTGTGCAGGGACAGGTGAACCAGCTGACAGTATTTTAATTCAAACTTTCCAGGCACAAAATTATCTGAATAATTACCTCTGGATAGAATTGCAAAGTTTCACCTAGGAAAGAATGCCCCAGTTCTGCCGATTTTGGGGATGTCGAGTGCGCAATGGTGAGGGGAAAAGGCCACTTTGTTTGCTGCTGAGTAAAACATCATTTGATTGGACACCTCGGTGCTGAGATAAGGCCCAGATTTAGGATTTAGCCTGCATTTCCAAACATGCAAAATAGTCCTTTTATAGCTTGATTTTGATAAGGCTTCGCTCTGCTAATCAGTCTCATTGTTGGAGTGGCACTTAAAAGGAGCTGGAGCTGGCAATCTAACAATAGCAAGACCCAGATAGGTCATTGAATCACCAACTTTCTGTGAGTCACCCTCAGAGCAGCATAAATTACCCAAGGTAATGTTTGTTAAACGATTTGCTTTTGACAGGGAGACATATGCCTCACTGCTGGTTCATTAGGAGGTGTTTTAATTGTTAGACTTTCGTCTGCCGTCTGCACGTTGCCTTTTCCAGCTCATGCTCTGTTGGATCAGCTGAGCAGAGTAGCAGGACTTCCAGGGATCAGCCCTCAGCCCAAGGGCTGGTTATTTTTGAAATAAATCCTGTCTCCAGTCTTCTAATCCTATGCACAGACACAGATCTCTTTGTTTTCCTCTCTGCTGGGGAATAAAAAACTGCTATTTTTAGTTCGGAGGATGGTTTTGCATAGAACCGAGACAAAAGGTTCTACAGTTTTCAAACTAATTTTTCTTTAATGGGTTGGTGGCAAACCTACACTGATTCTGAGCTGTTTTAACTGTAGACTGGTTTTTAAATTAAAATGTTAAGGGCGGGACTCTGGAGCCACAGATGGCAACTGACTCCCATAGAAGATGAGCAGGATTCAGGTGTTTCATTCCCCTACCTGTCATTAAACATCTCCCACTACGCCTTCCTACTTAGCACCAAAGAATCCCTTTTTGTTTTCTGAACTTTATTTTCCTACCTGAGTCTTCCCTCACAAAATCAGTTGAAAACGTTGCTCCAAGTTTTGGGGATTTTTCATGGAAACAGTAAAAGGGGAAGAAATCCACAAAGGTTTGATACACAGCTGGTGGCTTGTGATAAAATTTTTGAGGATGTCTAGCACCTGGATAAGAGTCATCCCTGGAATTTTTTTTGTCATTTTCCTGCTTTCCAGCCTTTCTGACTTCTCCTGGGGCCTCCCTGTGAGTGGGAATTGGCTCCCTCAGGAGATCCTGAGGTCCAAGCTCCCTCCAAGACCAGGGACACCCCAAGCACCTCATCCTTCCCACACAGAGCTCAGCAAGTGCCAGAAAACACAATTTAGTTTTTATCCATCGCTACCCTCCCTGCCACACGTGCCAGCATCCCAGACAGGACTGTTCATCCTCCTCCACAGGGAATATTTATAACACCTTGGGTAACACTGCAAAGAGATTTTCTGCTAAACTTGAGCAGGAACAGAAATTGTCTTCTGCTCTGCCTTGCAGGGACGCTGGGCTTTTGTTCCAAATGCACTTTTTACCCTCGGACATCACTTTTTTCTTTTTCCTTAATAAATCAGCGCAGTTCTGGCTGACTCGTTCATGGGGGGGAGAGAGAGGAGAGGGAATTTGGCCACCCTGATTTAATTTCCTCTCTGAAGTGGAGCATATTTTGATTAAGGGAGCCACGAGGAGACGTTTCCTATAGGGACTCAATACTTGAAATTTAATTTCCTCCTCACTGAGCTGGATGTTGTTGCTGTTGGAATCAACAGACAGAACAGCTGACCAAGTGATGAAAGGACCTACCAGAAGGTGCTGGGAATGCAGTTTTCATTTGAAAATTCCTGCTAATGTGTCACGGCCTCTGTGACAAAGAGTTGCAGAATTTATTACGCAGTAATTTTTAATTAAAACTCACCAAGTCTGTTTTTAAATACCTCAGACAAGCTACCTGTGCAGAGTAAATTGTGCAGCAGTGCAGGAATGTGACAATTCCACATCTGGGGGTTGAAATTTTATTTACTGTTACAAAGCAGAGTTCTGGAGCCACAATTGCTCCTAAATGAAAATAGGGAAGTATTTTGACTGAGCAATGGACACCCACAACCCTCTTTTATTTTGATTTAGCCCACAAAGCCAAACTTTCCTTCTTTCCCTCCCTCTATGGCAGCTGTTACTTAATGAAGTTAATTAGTAATTAGCAATTTATTCCAGATTCTGGAAGTAATTTGCACAGTTAGTGGAACAGAAGTTTGTTCTTTTAAGCCTTAATCAAATAAACAATGTAAGAAGTGTAACATTTTAAATTCAATGAAATCACTTTTACACTTCAGTGTCGGGCCAGGGTGTAGTTATAAATCTGTTTGAATTTCATTTGTCTTAATGAGATTTAAGGAAAACAAAAATACCTCTCAATACTGAACAGGAAGTTTGACATCAGCATTATAATAAAGTTTCCTCAATTTTGCCCAAAATTTCAAGATTTGAAAAAGCAGAGGAAAAAAGCAATACAAACTGTAAAATATGCAAGTAGAAAAGGAGGTATATTGAGTCAAGAATATAAAACTTGGTTATTTAAATAACCAAAATACAGGGAATTGTTGGATACTCATCTTTTTAACAGCTAAAAAAAAAAAATCAATTGATTACTAAAAAGGAAGGATAACACTGAGCTTTACCACTTTTCCCAACAATGATTCTGTGATTTTATGACATTTTCCCTTTGGCTGGTTTGCACATGCAGGAATTAATTGGTTTTTTCCCACTTCCCCTTTTTTTCTAGCAGGGAAACTAAATGTAAAGGCAACTCTTGAACAGATTTTCCCTCAAGGCTCACAAAATAAAAACAATACTCAGGACAGACCTTAAAGTACATCCACAACTTGTATGCTTATGGGTTTTTTTTCTGGTTATGTGCATAGTAAAGGCACACATTGGACAATTGGCTGTTCAATATTCTCTTTCATTCTGCAAGGAAATGCAGCAAACAGACACAATCCCAGCAGTAATTCACATTAATGGTTGGCAGATGAGTTGTGAATTACCACGGGCTGCAAACTGATGAATAATCAAAGACGAGCAATAAGCAAGCACAAAGATTCTCATAATATACTTTGTTCATTATCCCGAAGATCCCTCAGTTGTGTTAATAATTCAGGGGATTCTCCTAATAAATGAAACGTAGTAAATTTGGTAGCAAATCCCACAGTCCAAATAATAAGACTCCTCTACAGTGTCTCGGTATATTTTTAAAACTGCCAGATTCTTGCTGAGCATCATAAAAATGCTCAAATAACAAAGAGTTTCACTTGCATTTTTAAAACTTTTCTCCTTTTACCCCCTAAAAACCCCAAAATTGCTGCAAATCATCTCCAGAATAACACTGTCCTCTCAAACCTGAACAGGTGAGCCCAGAGGGCAAACCTGATCATTGTAAAAAAGTCTTTACAATTTAAAAAAAAATAAAGCCCTGCCTAAGAAAGCCAGGTCAGTCTATCACGCTACTGACTTTTGAAGGGTTAGAATTTGGGGTTTTTTAATCACATAATCTGGAAAATCCATGGTTTCTCTCTGAGGTTTTCACATTTCCCCACTGCACAGAAATTAAAGTTCTTTCTCTTATTTTCTTAAGCATTCATTTTTTTAATTTTTCCACCCATCACCTCAGAAGCCTCATGCCCTGCCTCTCACTACTCTGACCTACCCTTATTAAAATGAGATTTAAGGATTTTAAGTACTTCAAATGGCTTTTTGGAAGACACTGGGTGTGAGTGCACATTCATAAAATAAGGCTTCCACCTCTGATCACAAAGATTAAAGAAAAAAAAAGAGTTGTTCCAGGCCTTGCAATCTCAGTCTTAAGGCAAAAAAACCCAAATTGCATCTCAGCATCTTCCACAGTGACCAAATATTGAAAATGTTTATGTGCCAACATTCACGTTAAAGGTTATACAATAAAAATGGGAAACTCTCTGATGGGTCCAAGTTCTTATCTTGTTAAGCAGATATTTTATTAAGAGAACTAAAATATTTTATTAAGAGAACAAAGTCGTTGTACAGGACACAAATTCACCCAGCTTGTTTAGGTTATTTGCTTTCCAGTCCTTTTTATTGCTGTGTTATTCCTTGTTATACAAGGCTTGAGGTTCTGGAAGGATCTTTTGGGATTTTATTTTGCTTTTAAGGACCTTTAGGAAACCCGAGTTGCCTTTTTTCATTCAGAGGAATTAGCAGTGGGTGTGATATGGAAGAGTTCAAAAGTTGTGTGGTTGAGGCACTGGGGAATTTGGTTTAGGGGGAACTCAATGGTCCTGGGTTCACAGGGCTTGGTGTTCTCAGAGGCCTTTTCCAACCTGAATAAATCCATGAGAATACAGAGCAGGGAGATAGGAGAGATGAAAATACGTGGCATCTGTTATCTCTGTCCTTAAAACAAAACAAAACAAAACAAATGAAAGCCAAAAAAAACACACCGAAACAAAAAACACAAACAAACAAACAAAAAAAAAAAGCTGGGCAATGCGTCCCGAGCTTCCAGTTTGGGAATATTGGAGTGAGAGACCCAGAAAAACTCCTGAACCTGCTGCATAAACTCTGGGCCACCAGTTCTCATCACCAAGCCAAGGAAAGTTTGCTTTGAGTGGAAGTTCTTTGCAGGAAGATCTCAACTGCTGCCTGCACATCTTGACTTTGCCAGTCTCCCCATGTCAGCAAAGATCCCATGTAATTACGAGCTGAAGCAATTTCTTCCCTGCCTAAAAATACTCTGATATTCCTACCTTCTGGGAGAAAATAGTTCTGCTGGAAGCTTGCACTGTAAAACTGTGATTTTAATTAGCTCTCCGAAGTTTGGAACGGAATAAATTATTGTTATCCACAGGAAACATTTAACATATATTTCTGTTTACTAGGAGAATTAATTTAATCCCCTTCACTCACTCTCTCCCCCTCTTTTGCCCTCCCCAAACTTCAGGGCTGTACAAACTGCTGTGAGAATGCTTCTGCCTGAGAGAATAGTCAAGAAATCCTCCACAACAATCCCTGTGCCTGAGACAAGTCGTTGAAAGCTCTCACCAAAGCAGGAGAAATGGCAAACAACAACTTTCAATATGCATGAGGCACTGAACAGCAGGCACTGAACGGTGTAGGTGGGTTTAGACAGGAAAGGGCGGCAGCATCACTCATCTCCTCCTCAGGTAGACATTTCAAATAGATTTAGAACAGCAGAATCCCTTCCAGGAAAACTGCGGCTGTCTGCACTGACTCCACAGAGTCCCAGGTGAGTTGTACAGCTGCAGACGCCTGGCTGGGATCTGTCTGAAGTTAAGTGAGGGAAATCCCACCCTGAGGGCTTACATGACTGTTAAATAAAATAATTGCACCAGCTCCCTCAGAAGAGTTTACAAAACCAAAGGAAGGATTGTCACTCTGAGCACTAAGGGATGCAACTCCTTGGAAAAGTTCCAGGATTCATCCATCTGAATTATCAGGATCCAAATTTTGCCATGAAATCACAGCTCCTCTCAGACCTGTTGTTTGTGGCTGGAGGTTCTCTGTTCCTTCACTGGTGTCCCTTCCATGAGGAGCAAAGCCCTCCCCCCATCTCTCTGCAAAAGACGTTTGTTTTCCAATAGTTTATTCTCCTTTTTCTCTCCTGACAGGGTGCTCCCTTCCTCTCCAAATGATCTATTTTTCCACCCTCCAACCAAATTCACTGATCCTTACAGTTTTCTGTCTGCTGATCCTTCAGCTATTTCTCTCAAATTTCCACAAACATTTGGAGCTACAGGTTACAAGCAGGCCTGTGAGTGCTTTGGAGCTTTCTGGATTTCAGACTCCTCTGGCACCAGACCACACCTTGCAGCTTTTGAAACAAAGTTGGTGCCAGCTCAGCTGCTCTCTGTGGGGGTCCGTGCTGAGCAGCTCCTGTGTGAGTGCAGCTATACTGAAAGCTTCTAAAATGCCAGACTGGAACCACAGAACTGAGAAATTTCCTTCGCAAGCTACCAAGAACCCAACAACTTCATGGGATCACAGAATGATTTAGGCTGAAAAAGAGCTCCAAAGTCACCGAGGGCAAGCTGTCCCCAAATCCCACCTTGTCACCCAGCCCAGAGCTCTGAGTGCCACCTCCAGGTGCCACCTGCAGGGATGGGCACTGCAAACCTCCCTGGGCAGCTTTTCCCAATCCCTGAGCTCCCTTTCCATGGGGAAATTGCTCCTGGTGCCACCCTGAGCTGCCCTGGCCCAGCCTGAGGCCGTTCCCTCTGCTCCTGTCCCTGTTCCTGGAGCACAGCCCGACTCCTCCGGCTGTCCCCTCCTGGCAGGGACTTGTGCAGAGCCACCAGGGCCCCTGAGCCTCCTTTGCTCCAGGCTGAGCCTTCCCAGCTCCTCAGGGATTCTCCAGGCCCTTCCCAGCTCCTCAGGGATTCTCCAGCCCCTTCCCAGCTCCCTCAGGGATTCTCCAGCCCCTTCCCGGCTCCTCAGGGATTCTCCAGCCCCTTCCCAGCTCCGTTCCCTGCCCTGGACACGCTCCAGCCCCTCCAGGTCTCTCCTGCAGGAGCCAGAGCTGGACCCAGCCCTGGAGGGGCCTCTCAGTGCCAGCACAGAGGGACAATCCCTGCCCTGCTCCTGCTGGACACACAATTCCTTACCCAGCCCAGCTGCCAGTGGCCTTCTTGGCTACCTGAGCAAACATTGGCTTTCCTCTTGCTGGTCCCAGTTTGAACACAGTATCCACCTTTAAAAATGACTTTTTTTTTCCTCCTTTCACATTCCCTAGATCTTAATGCAGTTATTTTTAACAGCTTCCCCAAGCAAATCCCAAAATATATAGTTTGAAATCTCTTGATTTTTCCAGAAATGACAATGCACGCTGTGATTGAATACGAAATGGGCTCCAAAACGAAAGCTGTGATGAATTCTTTTTCTTGCTTCAGGCTTTGGTACCTGCAGGTACCAAACATTTAAATACCAAGCTGCTGAAATCCCTGGTTAGAGCCTTTCCTTGTCAGCTCCACCGTAAATATTAGGCTTTCGCTGATGCTAAATAGTCCAAATCCTGAGTCAGCTATCAAAACTCTGCAGCTCATAAGGGATCAGGCTGTACTTAGGATCTCAAGATTTGTATCTGAGTTGACTTACAGCTCACATTAAGGAAATATATTCTCAGCTCTGCCCATCACGCTCAGTTAAGGAAGCAGCGATGAACCTGTGCAGTAACTTCAGCTTTGTTCATCAACTGGATTATTTACTGTTGCTAGGTAAAGCCATTTCCTGGAAGACTGAGTGAAAAATCCAATAGTTAATGCCTAAGGAACGAATCCTGCATGCAGGGAAATGCAGGGAAATGCAGAGGGACAGGATGAGTCAGGGGAGCAGTGTGAAATTCTCCTGCAGCTGTGCCAGCAATGTACGATGTTGTTCCCAGGCCAGCAGAGAATTTTTGTCAATGCTGTTCTCTTCTTCAAAAGATTGACAAGTTTTGGTTCAATGATCATAAAAAAAAAAAGGTGACTGGGGGCACCCCTCTGTCACAGATTAACAGCCTCAGTTGAAACTCGAGCAGTGAACAACTTATCCCTGCAAACATAAATGGTCCCTCCAAGTAGCAGCTGCCAGGGAAGCATGGAAAATACGGATTTTTACTTTTATTTGTCCAAGGAACTAAAAAAAAAATGGGCAGAGCTTATAGGTCTGGTCTTCACGGACCTAAACAGGTTCTGAATTACAACATCCCCAGCTGAAGCTGAAAAAATAATTTCATACCAACAAAACAGGAATTTCATACCAACAAAACAGGAATTTCATACCAACAAAACAGGAATTTCCATGCCAACCTTTCAACTTCTACATTTGCAAGCTTGAGGGAAAAAAAAAGAAAAAAAAAAAAACAAACTCCCAAGAAGAAAAGCAATCCGGTTTGTAGCCAAGTTAAAGAATTCTACCATGCATCTTTCATTTAAATTTAGTGATATGAAGTTTAAAAAATACATCAACTTCAATTATCCTGCAGGCAATATGGACACACAGGAATCCTACTCCCACACAACTCATTTGGAGGCCAGCAATATTTATGACTAAAAAAAAAAAACCTTAGCAGGATTTAAACAAACACAGGCTTTTCTGGGTGAAACTTCACGTCTATTTTTGTTTTCTGATAAATTAACCTCAGCAGCAACAAGAGATTCAGTGAGCTGAGGGCTCAGCTGTTGGAAATGAAGCCCACAGACTAAAGCAATTTCAATGACCTAAACTTGTGGCTCTGAGAGGTAATTCCTTCAAATCAAGAACCACTTTATATTTGATAGATATTGCCAGGTAAAATCTACCAAAATGAGACATCTGTATTTTGAAAAATCAAATTTCTTCTTACTAAAGAGAGCGCTGCTCTTTTCAGGTCAGGGTTTTATAGCATTTACTCGAAATATTGTTTCTTTTGCCAGCTTAATATCTTCTGTGAGTCCATTAAAGCAGAAAAAATCACCACCACTGCAGTATGAAAAAACCCTGCTCAGGCTTTCACCCTTCCTAGGGAAGAAAAAAAAAAATTGGTCATGGATACAAAACTTCCTTTACTTAGTAGAAAAACTCTATTTTTATTTCCAAGAAAGCTTCCCATATTGTGTGGATACCCTGTCACATGAAGAAAAATCACTACTGTTCTTGTTTTTCTCAACATATCCACCTCTCATAAAACAATATTAAAATCAGGGACCTCCAAGTGAACTTTAATTTGATTTAAAAGGATTAATTAGTCAACAAATCACCAAAAATCCCATCCCAATATTCTTTCTCATTGTTTATCCTTAGTTAGAAGGTTTTGTTCTCAGGAAGAAGGAAAACAAAGCAGATTTTTTTATCAGAATCTCAGTCATAATGAGATACACAAAACCTTAAAGTGATGTGCACAATCCAAATCTCTTTTAGCCAGGAAATCTGTTCCCTCACAAATGAAAATTCCAGGATGGATATTGACCAAGATGCTTCCCACTAAACACTTGGAGCTGTGTTATTTATCACTGCATAAAATGCATTGAAGATCTGATTCAGAGAACACAACTTAGGTGTTCTTCACAGAAGCCTAATAAAATAGGTGTGCTTATAAATATGAATATAAATATTTTATGTATTTAAATATATATAAAGAAATTAGAGGTTTGAATAAATACGGGGAGTGGATGTAGGACTTCCTTATCACGTTTAGGTAGAGGTAAATATCTACAAATATTTGTACATGCATGAAAAAAAACAATCCTATTAAAATGTTGGATGTCCAGCTTCTCTCTTAATCTTATCTTTTCATCATCTTCATGTGTTAACCCCTTAAAAAGCTGTGCTCAAATTAAATAAATATATGGAAATAGAGCTACAGAATGGTTTGGATTGAAGGGACCTTAAAGGTCATGCAGTTCCAGCCAGGGACATTTTCCACTGGACCAGGTGGCTCCCAGCAAGTCACAGAAAATCCTTTGGAAATACAGAATCCAGTCTGATACAACATGGGAAAAATCTGTTTGGGATAACAACAGAGAAAGCTCTCAGGGCGTGTTTCAAAGCACAAAGAGCAAGATGAAATTGTACCCAGCACAAACTGCAGGAATATCCGCACACACTAATTGTTTGATTACTGAGGGACACGAGGCAGAACACGATGCTGCGAATCCCAGCACTCAGAAAAATCCCCGTGAAGCCCAAAATGTTTTGATCAATACCTTCCGCCAGCTCCTTTCCATGAGGAACTTCAAGCTTTGCCACTTCTGTAGAAAATAATTCCACCTATATTTTGGTGCAGTGCCACATGTCAGGGATGATGCCCGGCAGATACATCATTAAAATTAATGATTAAAATTAAAACCCACAAAGAGTGTAGGAGGAAGGTCAAGAAGCTGCATTTCAAAAAGTCCCTTTTGGTCCATCTTTTATGCCTTCAACGAGCAGTGCCTCACATTTTTAAGAGATGCACACACTGTGAAATCTGCAGAGATATTTTTATGGGCCTAATGAAAAGTATTATTAGTTTACATTCTAATCTTTACTAAGTATTTTAGGAACACAACCTAATGAATAGCAGAGACGGCTGTGTTTTCACACCATAATTGCATTATGTGTAATTCAACCCCGTTGTCTCCTCACCAGATGGTGCCCTGGTAGGATTTAGTGGGTATATAAATGATGGATTTGGCCTGAAATAAAATCAACCTTCGCTTGTGAAGTGCGTTTTACATTCCAGCGCTGATTTCAGGACAAAACCCTGGAGTGTAAAAGCCGGGAAATCAGCAGAGGGAAATAACAAAGGAGTGTTACAAATGAATCATTGCAATTCGGGCTCTTCAAACAAGACAATTTTCTGCCTGCTCAGCTCTCACTGATGTGGAGATGTAAAATTACTATTTATGAAATTTGTGGAGGGCACAATGAGTGGCAAATAACATCGAGGGCTGAGCAGCCAGACAAAGCCACCTGATTTGCTTGTTGTGCTGAACGTATTGAGGAATTCTGCAGGTGAAGAGTGGGAAAAGCAACGTGTAGGAGCAAAAGGAAAACTTAGATCTCAAGAGGAGACACTGTCAGAGCTTGTGCAACATTCTCAAAGTCACGGGAGTCACAGAACTCAACAAAAAAAATGTGTTAAAGTTATATTTGTGTTATAACATATTTGTGTTATAACATATTTGTGTTATAAAATATTTATGTTATAACATATTTGTGTTGTAACATATTTGTGTTTCCCTGGGGAGAAGCAGCAAAAAGGTGATTTTACAGTGGCAGAGGCAGGAGTGATATGGGTTTGTTGTGATCAGCTCCACGGTCCACATTCCAAAAGGAGAAAATGAAAAGTGGGAGAATGCTACAGGAAGAATAAATTTACCCAAATGGATGGAAAAACAACTGCACTGTGTAAGATGAGGATATTTGGCTGGACCATCTGTGTTTGATGCATGAAGGGACACAGCTAATGTTTCTGAATATCTTGGGGGTGAGAAAATCATTGATAATAAAGGAAACTTCAGTCTGGTGCAAATGGGGCTTATGAATGGTGTATAAATAAATTCGCAGCAGATTTAAGACACTTATTTTTAACAGAAGTGTGATCGGTCCTGTGTGAAAAACAATGTGATGCCTTCCATTCACAAGAAGATGAGGGGAATTATTTGGAAAAGATGCTTTAATCGAAGATTCTTTTCTGAATGACTCAATATTTGATTTTTTTGGGTGACCTTTTTAAACCTTAAAATCTCAACATGGACCAAAAGTAACTGACATAATTCTCTTGTGGAGATAGAAATCAAGGCAAAGATGTTGCTTTTTTTAAGTGAATGGACTGGACCACATTTGGATCCCTCGAATCCACAGAGATAGGAAGTGGATGAGTTTTCCCAATTGTATGATATTTAAAATCCAACTTTTCCACAAAAGTAAATGTCAGGGAGTGTTTACAACTTTTTCTCCCTTAATTGTTTTTCACGGAGCCACCTCCAGTGAAATCTCCTTAATCTGAATCAGAAGGTGCTCACCCCTGAAGCTGCTCACGGGAATTAGGATTTTTAGCAGGATGCAGCCCTGGATTCCCCTTAACTCCCCAAACAAAGGCTGGAGGATTTGGCTGTTAATCCTGGGGAGTGACAGCCGTAAAAAAAGGCTGACTCATCTCCCCAGTCCATCCATGAAAGCCCCTGCATCAGGCTGGGAACAACTCTGTGGGGGCTGTGCATGTGCAAATGAGCACGAAAGCACAGCTGGCATTTCTAATTCCGTCCAACCCAAGAGATACATGATCTCAGAAGGATCTGAGTTAATTACACCAACCACATCAAACCCAAATACTGAATTCCCGAGTGGGAAATAAATAAATAAACCAGTGATTCTGTGCTGCGTGTCATGTGGAAGTATTGAAACATTTACTTTCCATCTGGGCGCTCTCTAATTTTTCTCGTCACATATTCTAATTATGAATAATGCTCAGAACCCGACACGTGCTTACACCTCTTCACTGTTCCAAACCCTGCTGAGAGAGTACAACTTGTTTGCTCTCAACTTGTGATTTCAGAAGAAATAAACCCAACAATCATTCTGGAGCACAAAGGACGTGGCCAAAATGTATTTTCTGTGAGCAGAAGGAATAAAATTGCTTTTTGAATAAGTGGTTTTTCTTTCCTGGTTTGCCACCACTGAGGAAAAACATCACTTTCCTCCCATATTGCATTTCAAGACAAACTCCATGCAGACAGCGTGGAATTGTTATAATTCCAGCTTTAAATCCAGGCTGGATGTGCTTGTGTTACAGTGAACGTGATTCACAATAATTTTGACTACAGTGCCAGTGAGAAAAGCTTTTTTCTAACAATCCTTACCACAGCATTTAATTGTTCCACAATGCAGAATTGCAGAGGCTTTCCAGCACAAGAGGGACTTGGAGAGCCTCGTGTGTGTGAGAAGAGGAACTCAAGGCTGTGGAGATGGAAGGAAAGGTTAAAAGTTGTGGCACCAAAGTGTTTACCAATTCCATCTCTGGAATTCTGTTTATATTACACGAAACCCTGCGAGCAATTGACTCATGAGGAGCTCTCATGTTATATGCAAAAAGTAATTAAGAGAAAACAGGCTGAACATAAATTCCTCCAGAATTCAAGTTACGGAAATATCAAGCCCAATGCTGAGCAGAATTAACACAGTTTATGTTTCTTACATCCATGCTTCAATTGATTTTAATCTTTTTTAATTTAAAAAGCACCGATTTTTAATTTCGTTAGTCATGTGCCAAGCAGGCTGTTCTGGGCAGCTACATAGAATAGTATGGGACAAAAACTCTGCACGTACCTGATTATCAGCTGTGATATCTGTGATACTGTAAAAACACCACTGAATATTATATATATATATATACACAGAATTTTTTAAAAATATATATCTACTTGTTTTTTCCAAGTGCAATCCCAGAGTGAACAAAATCCTGACCTCCAAGTGACTCATTCCAGCTGCTGCTGGATCATTTTAAACCCAGCCAGGGCTCATTTGACCCTGAGAAACCCACACAGGTCTCTTTGAAAAGCAGGACGAGTCTCTGAGCTCGGGTGTTGGACTTTATTTGTAACCAACCCTGGGAAGTGAAATGATTCCATTGCTCACATTTTTCTCTCCATGTGTGTTCCACCAGGCAGGGAGAAGAAGTCTCTTGTTTAGCACCTCTAAATAAAGATGCTGAATAAGTGACAGCTTATTTATGAAATATTGTATCGTTTGGTACAACTACAGCTGGCACCAAAATCCCCTAAACATATGTGATTGTTTGCAAACGTGTCCAGGGAAGGTGAAAACAATAATATGCTTTGCCTTTAACCTTTTGCACCAGAAAATGTTGGATATAAAGCAGAAAGTTTTGCGAGTTATGGGTTGGGTTTTTTTTTTTTTTTTTCTCCAAATACTTTGCTTAAAATAGGCAGAGAAAATTTTATTATAAGCACACACGTAAGCAGTTTTCACTTCACTGCCTGTTTTGTAAGTGAGATGTTCATACAAGTGCTTGAGACCAGAGAATCGGGGAATTACAGAGTGGTTTGGGGAAGGGGAAAGAGGAGGAAAAGGGGTTTTGGAAGGGGATCTTGAAGATCATCCAGTTCCAGGGGGGGACAGGGACACCTTCCACTGTCCCAGAGTGCTCCAACCTGGCCTTGGACATTCCAGGGATCCAGGGGCAGCCACAGCTGCTCTGGACACCCTGTGCCAGGGCCTGCCCACCTCCCAGGGAACAATTCCTGCCCAAAATCCCATCGAAACCCTTTCTCTGTCAGTCTGAGGCCTGACAGAGAGTGTGGTCTGAGAGGGGATTTTGTCCCCTTGTCCTGTCCTGCATTTCCAGGGCTCCACCTCTGTGGTCACCTCAAAGTGGCTCCAGGGCTGAGCTGGAAGGCAACTTCCCAAACCATAAACAAACCATTTGCCCTCGGAAACACCTTCAGGGACAAATTAAGTGCAAGCCAGCTTGGCAGGCTGAGGGACAAACTCCAGCCCAGAGCTGGGCAGGGCACACAAAGGTGCTCCTGCCTGAGGAGCTCCGTGAGCTTTTCCCAAGCCACCCATCTGCAGCACATCCCACATCTGCTGTCCCAGAGTTGTCACTCGAGAGCCTGGCGCCCAGAAAATCGGGATTGCTGGCCCTCCCACGTGGCTGCCCTGCTGGCAGAGCAGATGGGATTTGTCTCCACCTCCAGCCTGTGTGGAAGCAGCTGCCTGACAGAGCCACACCCTGTGCCAGGGCCTGCCCACCTCCCAGGGAACAATGCCTCAGCCCGGCCTGCAGCACCAGGCTGGAGACTCTCTTCTGGCTGGAGACTCTTCTGGCTGAGCAATTCCTTTGCAAACGGGGCAATTTTCCCGTGAAATGAGTGGCAGAGCTGGAAGCAGCCCAGGAGCCCCAGAGGATCCCAGGACAGGTGAGACTGGGAGGGACCACAGTGCTCCAACCCCAAGCGGGGCCATCCTAGAGCAGATTGCTCGGATATCCCAGATCAAAGAATCCTAATTTGTAACCAACAGGCTCAGAAAGCCACCACAGGAGGATGAAGGTGCCTCTGGCAGACTTCAGGGGAAGAGTTTTGCTGACAAAGAGCAGGATTTCACTGTTCAGTGTAAGAGCTGGATTTCTAAATGAACAGACTGAGAAACAGTGACTTAAGACTCCCTCGATATTTGCACTTCTCCTGTCTCCACGTCCCCAGCAGTTCAGCACGTCACCAGAGCTCTGCTGATTTTAGTGACTGGTTGCCAGAAAATGGTACAGCCAGGAGAAAAGGGGGAGCTGGTTGTGCTGAGCAAGCTGCCGTCATTTACTCACAGAGTAGACACAGTCACAAGCACAGGAGGTGCACAAGTTCAGGCTGTCTCCCTCCATCTTCCAAGCCAGTGCTTTGTTTTTAACATTATTTGGACACCTCAAGTCTCAGCAGTGAGTCTGAAGTGGAAACCAGTCAGCATTTTCAGGGTGCAAAAGCCCAAAGCCCTGTAGGAAACAAAATGTCTTCTACTGAAATAAAAGTGATGCTGCAAACTCCAGCAGCAGGAAATCAGAGCTGGAAGAACTTAGAGCTGGGTTTGAACCCACAAAGTGTCAAAGAGAATCAAAGATGTAACTACTTCTATAAACAGGAGGTGGGGATTTTATATATCTGCATATCAGTATGCGAGTACACGCTGCAATTATAATTTTATGTATATGAACATTTAATAACTTGTGCTATTCAGTTTATGTGCATAGACCATATTTTAATACAGTACCATATTTTCATGACATCCCTATATTAAGCAGTTCCTCCTTTCTGTACCAGGAATAAAGCACAGATGAACTTCTGAACCCATTTTGCTGCTGTTAGGTTAGAGGGGAAAAAAAAAAACACGGACAGTGAAGATCCTGTGGCCTGAGAAGTTTTTCCCATCAACAATCAAGAGCATTTCAGAGATGATAAAATACTTCATAAATCTTCCCAATGAACTGATAAAATAAATGAGCAAGGACATAAATCCTTTAACGTTTTACTCATTGCAACCCCGCTGAAGAAACACTTTATCAAAGGGAGTTAAATATAGCCAACCAGTAAAAGGAATCAATATAAACCATAAAAGAGACGACCACAGAGGGGTGAGGGGAAATTCTGACAGCCCACCAAAAGGAGACAGAAAAAAGTAAAAACTGCAAAGTTCTGCTGAACTCCCCATGCCAGCAAGAAGGTCTCTGTCAACAGGTTTTTATCCCCAGCTAATTAGGAGAGTTAATATGTCTCTACCAATGCATGTGGGTTGAAAAGCCCCATAAATTGACAATCAGTCTCTTGGTTTTTTTCCCTGCTGAGTGCAAACCAGGTCGTTGGGTGTGATAGCAATGTCAGCCGTGCAGCTGTATCCAAACAGTGCCTCATTAGCAGCAGCATTAACCCCCAGCCCGTGGTCACTGAGGGCAGGCCTGGGCATTTATAATCTCACCAATTTACACCCAGCTCCCCGCAGAGCCTGGGCTGCAGAGGGGTCCCTGATCAAAGGTGCTTCCTGCTCAGCCACAGAGCCTTTTACAAAGTTAGGGCTAATTAAAACTCAACTGGAACCGCAGAGTTGGCCTGTCCACAGACCGAGCTGGGCTTTGGAGTCAGCTGGAGATAAACTAAAGCTGCCTCAACGTGTCCAAATCCTGGTTTTTCAGCCGGGAATTTGACTATTTCAGCAGGGTTTTGACTATTTCCTTTCCTCCTGTTCCTGGAGCACAGCCCGACCCCCCCGGCTGTCCCCTCCTGGCAGGGACTTGTGCAGAGCCACCAGGGCCCCTGAGCCTCCTTTNGCCAGAGCTGGACCCAGCCCTGGAGGGGCCTCTCAGTGCCAGCACAGAGGGACAATCCCTGCCCTGCTCCTGCTGGACACACAATTCCTCACCCAGCCCAGCTGCCAGTGGCCTCTTGTCCCCCTGGGCCCCCCTGGGCTCGTGTCCAGCCCCTCACCAGCCCCCCCAGGGTCTTTTCCAGCTTTTCCAGCCCCTCTGCCCAGCCTGGAGCTCCAGGAGTTATTGTGACCCACAGGCAGGACTCAGGACTCAACACTTGACCTCATTGATCCTCACACCCTTGGCCGCAGCCCATGGATCCAGCCTGTCCTGATCCCTCAGAGACTCAGGACATGCTGTTGAGACAGAAAAATGAAAAATTCCCTCTCAAAAACATCAGTAGACTCAAAGGAGCTGATTCAAACCTATTAAGTAAATGAGACTCTTTCTATTAACTTTCTATTTCTATTCAACCTGCTTTCCATTTGATCCCACGCACCAAGAGGGAAATTGTCTTTCTTTAAAAAAATAGTTTGAATTAAAAAGTATTTCCAGTGGAAGGGCTTTCATACTCTCATATTTCAGAAGTTTTACTGCTGCAATTCAAGCTGAGATCCTGACAGTTTAGTTCAGTGTAGTGCATTTCCCCCTTTGCTAAATCCTCTAAACATTTTGAGGGACAGAGGGGAGTGCAGAAGTGGAAGCTCCTGCTTTGCTTGAAAACAAACTGTTTGTTTTTCAGCACTTGAGCTGCAGTAGCAGGGAAGTAATTTAGGGCCTGGCAAACCAGGGAGAATCCACTAAATTATTGGCAGCCTAAAATGCAGAGTGCTGGAGAAGCCCAGACTGCTTCAGGCCACTGGCCAGCATGTGGAAGGGTTACCAGGGAATTGTTAACTTGGAATTATCTTGTTTTTGGTTTTGGTTTTGTTTTTAATAAGACCTTAAAGGCTTCCCTCCGAAGGGAGAGGATGCTGGGAAAAAACAAAGTCAGGAAGACACAGGGCTCAATGCCAGAGGGAGAGAACAGCCAGCCGAGGGCCACGAGGGAAGATAAGGAGCAAAAGCAGTCAGAAATGGATTTTTTAGGTTGGAAAAAAGCTCCAAGGCCATGAAGTCTCAGCTGAGCCTGATGCCCACCGTGTCCCCAGCCCAGAGCTCTGAGTGACACGTCCAAGCCTTCCTTGGACACCTCCAGGGAGGGAGACTCCAAACCTCCCTGGGCAGCTTTTTTCAATGCTTGACAACCTTTTCCAGGGAGAAATTCCTCCTGATGTCCAGCCTGAACTCCCCTGGCCCAGTCTGAGGCCTTTTCCTCTCCTCCTGTCCCTGTTCCGTGGAAGAAGGATCCAACTCCCCACCTCACTACAACCTCCTGGCAGGCAGAGTGAAAAGCCCTTGAGCCTCCCCAGCTCCCTCAGCCTCTCCTCACACGAACTCTTCTCCAGACCCTTCCCCAGCTCCATTGCCCTTCTCTGGACACACTCAAATCCCTTTTCCTGTGCTTCTTCCCGGGCAGGAGAATGGAATTCTGCACCAGGAACAGGCAGACCAAGCTGCAGCTCACTCACCAAGGCCACCAAACGACAGATGGTGGCAACTTTTGATGGCAACCAACGTGGACTGGCTTTGACCCAGTGAATTAGCAGCAAAAATATTTCCAGCTTGTTTTCTAATTCCTTCCAACCAGCTGTTTCTCCCATGGAAACATTATCTATTATGTATTACCTTGCATTAAGGCCTGGAGAGGCACTTGATTAAACAAAACAACACCAACCTTCTCGTTGCTGTGCAATACAAAATAGAACTGGCAAATTTGGCTGCCTCCTGTTTCCATTTTACATGGAGAGGGCAATCTCACACTCCCTGCCCCTGAGGCAGAATTTCCACACCCACTTTTTCCTCATTTAATTTTCCTCATTCCTTCTTTTAACTCAGCTCATGCCAGATTTAACGTTAACTCGTGGAAATGCCCGTGGTGAGGGGTCTGTGTCACTCTCTGCCTGCATTTTTGTTTTGTGGTAGCATCGATCTGTCCCCAAAAGCAGCTCAGCTCTGGGGCTGGCCTGGCTGAGGCAGCAGGGATCCACGCCCTGGCCTGTCCCTGCAGCTGATCAGCCAGGCTGTGGCTCTGTCCCTGCCCAGGTGACCACTGGCTCCACGTGTGGCCGTAGTTCTGATCCTAATTCTGATCCTAATTCTGATCCTACTGACCCCGCCAGGATCTGGGTGCTCTGCTCTGGAATGTGGCCAAGCAACGCACAAATGTCCTGGTTTCAAATCCATCAGGGTGGATTGAGAGGTGGCCATGTGTTGTTTCTGAATTATCATAAAACTCAATCTGGCAATTAACCCCGAATGAACATCCTGATATGAGGCAAAGATTTGGCAAAGATTGGGCAGATGAGCTGCTCAACTCACCTGGAGGCCTCTGAGTGGCACTCAACCACTGTGGAAGCCCAGTCCACTTTCCTTCTGGAAGGTTCTTCTGATACATTCCTTCTTGGAATGTGGAAATCTCTCCCTTGGGACTTTGGGGTAGTCCTGGAGATTACGAGAAAGAACTGCCCTGAGGGCTGTCGTGGGTGAGTTACAGCAATCTCTACTTAATAATCATTTCTGCTTTCCTAGCTTTAATATAACTGTTCTGATGTAATTTTAGCTTTCATACTGTGTAGTAAATAATTCTCACAAAGTCCTTTCCATCTAATTATTTGTCATAATAAAGAACTCGTATTTATATATCTGATTTGCTGTCATTTTAAAGTTGTAAAACTTAAAAACTGTTGACAAATTCTGGGGCTAGGACTGGGTCCAGCCCCTCCAGGCTTCCCTCTGAGAAGTTTAGAAAGCCAGGGGGGGCCTTTCAGCATTCGTGGCTCAGTGTCTTGGATTCTTTAATAAACTTTTTCTGAAGCTCCCACTCCCCCCACGTCACTGAACCAACCATTCCCACCAGGAGACGTGCACAAATCTCTCAGGTTTGGAGAGCTTTTGGATCTGTGGTTATTCAGGTTTCTGTTTAGGAAAACACAAAAAAAGGTGTGCTCAGGGAAATAGAGTTGCTCTTCCCTGTTGTTGCTGTGACAGAAATGAAATTATAATCCCTCATCACCACTTAGGAGTGGGAAGGGCTGGAGGGTAAAAACCTCCTGGGTGAAGCCTAAACCCTCTGGAGTAAAAGGCAAAAATTCTGTTGACATTTCTGAAACCGGGATCTCACTCTGTATATTCTTTATTAACTGCCTGCCCACAGCATCATCAAAACTCGTGGAAATGTTCCTCTGTCATTCCATCCACCGAAAATGGAAATAGGAATTTCCCAAAGCCAGTGATGTGGTTTTGGTTAGGCAGACTTGATTTGTGGAATGGAGAGCTTGAGTGATTACACGCTTTTTTTTTTGTTGTTTTCTGAGGTTCATGTTCATTTGTGAAAATGAAAGTAGGAGTGTGTTACACTGTGTTTTATTAAATCCCATTAGTTCCTGAATGATAAGTGGCCTTCTCAGCTGGAAGTAAATCTCACAGCATTGGCTACTGAGTTTTGGCTGCAGAAACAGAACGAAAGCAAACTGGCTGTGAATGCTTTATTTTTATGCAGCATTTATTATTTTGGATTTATAATTTCTGCCTTCCCCAGAAGCAGGATGTACACAGCTTTCTGTTGTTTCTCGAGCAAAAATAAAAATGTAAATTTTGTGCTGCGATCATTTTTAACTCATCCATTTGCTTGTTCTGACATCTCCATGGAACTGGATCTGTGAATTTGATGAAATTCAGCTGTCTGGCTTTTTTTTTTAATTTTTTTTTTTTTTTTGCCTGAGTGCTTTCTGGCAAAGGCAGATCTTCCAGTGACACTACAGATCCTTTGGCATACATGGAATAGAACAAGTAACTCCACTGGAAACCTCTTCCAGGTAACCAAAATTCTGGTTTTTCTTAACATCCATGGAGTTTCACATTAAGCTGTAGCTGGGTACAAAATAATTAAAGAGAATTAATTTTTTTTTTAAGAGCAAGCTCTGAATTTAGATCTTAATTTCCCCATGGAAAGGGAGCTCAGGGATTGGCAGAGAAGTTGTGGAATCACCACCATGTCCCACCTACCCTGAACCTAGGGCAGGAGCCAAAAAAAAAAATCAGGATATCTATTTCTTTCTTGCCCAAATTCAACAAAATAAAACTTCCTTTCATTTTTTTTTTCTTTCTTTCTTTCTTTTTTTACTTTTTACCTCACAGGACACCAATATATCCATTGCAGCCCGTGGATCCCTTCTTTAGTTTGTTTTTTTGCCCTCAGATTTGCTTTTACTCATAGAGATCTTGAACTCCTTAACTACGATATCAGATCACCTGTGTTCCTTGGAGAAGTCACCTGCAGTGACCCACGTGGCAGCTGTCAGGCTAAGATTTAACACATTTAAAGGTCCCTAAAGCCCCTCGAACACCTCAAGATGTACAGAACAGGCAGAGGCAACATCAGATCTCTCCGTTCAGGGCGAGGGGCTCCTTCCTTGCTGTGCTGAATTAGCCTGAAGTGCACCGTGTCTCAAAATATTATTATTTTGTAGGAGCATAAGGCTTTTAAACCGGTTATTATAACTCTTTGGAGCCTTACCAAAGACACCAGCCCCCAGATAAAATGGTAATAAACAGTGGTAGGGAGAAAAGTAGCTACTGCAAAGCCTAATTAAGTATTTTGATTAGTTTGTACTTGCTGCATTTGGCTGCTGTTTATAATTAATTTTATTATCTAATATCTGTCAGTGCTGGGGGTTTTTTTTAACTACTTCTTTGTTTACTTAATTGAGCCATTTATAATAATCACTTTGGAGGAGCGAGTTCTCCTGCTTGCTTTTATAACTGCTGGTGCTCACTAAGCCTTTTTGCCCTTTCAGCTCCCATACCCTTCACAGCAGTAACCCCAAGCAAAAATCCAGATTTCCAGGCACAAAAAAGGGTGCTGAGCAGAATTTCTTACCCACAAAAACCTTCCTTTCAGTCAGCTTTTCCTGCAAGGTACTGCCTATTCCTCTCCGACACCAATTTGAGGTGGTAAAAGTGAATTATTGAAGATGTGGAGAAATCCATGAAATGCCTTGTGGACACAGCCAGTCAGTCCTGCCGTGGAACAGCTGCAGAACTGGAGCCAGGAGCACAAAATCACTCTGGTTTTACGGCAGGAAGGAGTCACCAAATCCTGTGAGGGAAGGCTGGCAGAGCTGGGATTGCTCAGCCTGGCCAGGAGAAGCTTTGGGCTGAGCTCAGGGTGGCCTTGCAGGGCCTGGAGGGGGTTAAAAGAAAAAGAGAGAGGGACTTTTTATATGGGCAGAGAGTGATAGGACAAGGGGGAATGGTTTTAAACTGAAGGAGGAAAGGTTAGGTGGGATTTTTTGTGGGAATTGTTCCCTGGAAGGGTGGGCAGGCCCTGGCACCCTGCTATGGCTGCCCCTGGATCCCTGGCAGTGCCCAAGGCCAGGCTGGATTTTTTCTTGGAGCACCCTGGGATAGTGGAAAGTGTCCTTGTCCCATCCTGGAACTGGATGATCTTTAACCCAATCTGTGATTCTGTGATTTCCAATACCTCCCTTTCAATTTTCAGTACCTTGCTTTGGATTTGGAGCAATGAGACTCCTCACATTTTCAGCTTTTTCCTCCGCAGTCAGTTTTCGCCTTTCTCCGGTTTAAACAATAACTCAGCTAAAAGAGAAGGGGGCACGTGGCCAAAACCATTTTATATTTCAGAGTGGCTCTCAAATGTGTCCATTACCCAAATTGAGGTAGCGGGAAGACTGGGAATATCCCAATGCATGCCCTTGAAAACCGGAGTCGAGCAATAGGTATGGGATGGAACTTCACGGGGACCAAGTGCAGAGTCAGGAATTAAACAGAAATTCCTGCCCTCAGTTAGGAACATGATTGGACTGACAAAGGAAGAGAAGGAATTGACTTTTATCTCCCTGAGTCAGAGGAGAAGAGAGCCATGAGTGCAGCGCAGCTGGAGAGAAGAAAATGTGATCCTACATCTCATCAGCTGGGAATGTTCCTGCAGGGCAAGGGGAATATTGTTTCTGTTGGACGTGACACTGATGAGCCCTTTGCAGGGATCCTGTCACAATCCTGGTCCCTTCTGCAGCAGGAGGATGAATCTGAGCTGATATTGAGCGGAGGAAGACCAGCAGGATGATATGGAGAGCTCGTGGCACGAGGGGAAAATAGCAAGGATTGGTCCAGGTGAACTCCAGGAAAATAAAGGTGAAGAGGGGGTGAAGTTGATCACTATAAATATATCAGATCAGGGAGAAAATGAGGCAATCCTGATTTTAAATTAGTGGGAAAATCACCCCAGGGGAAAAAAAAAAATCAAATAAATAAGCAAAGTGCTATGTCAGAGGGAATTTCTAAACATCAGAGAAGTAATTTTTCAAGAGTTGTAGCAGAAATTTAAAAAACAAACAAACAAACAAACAAATCCACAGCACCCAAACAACGAGAAAAAAAAATTAAAAAAAAATAAAACAAAACACAAATAAACAGATTGGCTTTAAGATAAACAGAAATCACAGATATTTCTGGAAGGAAGGAACTGTACAGCCCAATGCAGACAAGATCCCATCACCCTGCATGTTGTTTCTGGGCCTGTTTTCCTAATCCAGAACAGCACAAAAGAGCTGAGAGGTTTTCTGAATGAATTTTCAGGAAATGGGAGGCTGAAATAGAAATAGGAGGAAGGGGAAACAGAGAGGAAAGAGTAGATGCAGTGACAGAGAAGCAGTGACAGACTAGATTGGGGTCTTTGGGGGTTCAGCTGGATCTCCAGAGGTCCCTTCCAACCCCAAATAATCTGTGATTCTGGGATTCTGTGACTGCTTTATAATATATAAAATTCAGACCACAAATTCAGTGTTTAACCTGGCCCACACAACAAAAATTTACTTGTTGAAAATTAAATTTCATAATTGATTAAGAAATCGCAGCCAAAGAAGAGAGCTGGAGGGAGCCACTTGGGATTTAAAGAGCTGAAATGATTACTCACAAGGGGAGTAGAGGGGGATTAAAATAAACAGGCCTTTAATTGATTGAATTGAATGTGAGGGAACAGAAAAGCTTCACATGATTGGTACCTGCCCTGCAGGTGGCAAAGGAAGAGGAATACTGAGAAAACACAAAGCTCCATTACCAGGGGAGATTTTTTGCACATCCAATGGGATACTGGGAGAAAGATGGGGAGATTTTGCTCCTGCATGCAGCAAAAAAATTCCAGGTTTGCCATTGAATCTCTGCTTGCAAAACAGCTTTACATAAGCAGCTTTTATAATGCTCCATGAAGATCAATAGCTTTAGGTTGACTTTTTGTTTTGTTTTGTTCCCCTGTTACCAAAGTACTCGATTGCAGGCTGGAAAGTTGCTTTGTTAGGCCAGATTCTATCCAAAAATATCAGGAAGGATGGACTTTACCTTGCTAGATACTGGAGAGAGAGAAAGGGCAAAGGGGAGAAGGTTATTGCCAACCTCCCCATAATAAATTTTGGCAGCTGTGACACCAAACTCTGTATTTATAGCCATTCCCCAGCCTGACATCCAGAAATGGGAAGGTTAGCAAGTGAAAGAGGAGCTTTTGCAGAGGAAAGCAACCTGAGATATCAGGCGGCCTTTCAAAACATCTGGGCCAGGTTTACCGGATTGCACCACGGAAATGTTAGACGCCAAAAAATCAGGCCTTGGTGTGCAAATAAGGGAAAAGAGAAAATGGGGGTGGTAGGCTGGGAAAGAGAATTCCCTCTGGTATTCTTCCTGCCAGAAAACAAAACCAGACAGCTTCCACCCACTGGTCTCTCCTTATCTCCCCCTCAGTTCCTAATGGCTTGCTCTGCAAAACTCCCTCAGCTCCAGCACGCCACAAAACCTCCCGAGGATTTGAAATTCCCCTCAGATTAGCAACTGCTGACCCTCTGACAATATTATCAGCTTGTGTGAACCAAAACTGTTTCAGCTGATCTTTAAGCAGACATTTCCAACCACATCTTCCCTTGCTGCTGTACAGAAAAAAATAAAAATAAAAATAAAAATAAAAGCTTTCAGTGTTGCCATATGGGCTGAGGCAATATCTAGACTTACACTTTTTAGGCCAGGCAGGGAAAGTGTAATAACAAGAGGAGGAGCAAAGGAGGCTCTAGGCAAGGCTTCTCCCAAGCTGCCAGATGATTTGTTCCCTTTGCATATCGAAACACCCCCGGGCCTGATCACAGAATCACAGAATCCTTTCGGTTGGAAAAGGCCTCCAAGACTCGGGCCAGCTTTTCATTTTCATGAGGTTTTGGTTTGCGGTGCTGCCTAAGCAGCTACGGGTCAGGGCCAGCCAGATCCAGGACTGTCAAAGTGCAAATTTGAATCATAAAACCAGATGATTTTTGATGTGCTCCTGAGTTATTTTGGTATCTGCAGGTAAATGCTGTAATTTTGAGAACGTTGGAAAATTCTTGGCTTGCAGGTAAACAAGGATCCTTTGAGACAGGGTAAAAACTCACTCTTCAAAATAATTAAAACTCTGAGTTTTTGTATCAAACACTATTCTGTGGCAAAAATTCTTCTGCAGACACATTTTGGATTTAACTGCTTTTCAACTACTCTTTACTAGTTGTAGTAGTAACTCCAACTTTGTAACTACTTTTTAACTACTTATCCCTTTCAGAGGTAAGGAGGAATGTACACCAAGGGAAGTCAACATTTCAGAACTTGAACTTTCAGAACTCGAAGTGAAGAACCGATGCCTCTGGCCCAATTTCATCGGGGTCCAAATTCTGGTTTTTATGTGCTGGATTCATTTTCCCAGGGAGGTTTGGAGTCCCCGTCCCTGTAGGTGTCACCTGGATGTGGCACTCAGGGCTCTGGGCTGGGGACAAGGTGGGGATGGGTCACAGCTTGGATTTGATGATTTTGCAGCTCTTTTCCAACCTCAGTGATCCTGAGTTAAATCATACCAACATGAATCTGCACAAACTGCAGGATAAAGTCATGGGAATACTACCTGCATTCCCATTTTGTCCTGGGAGCTGTGGATTCACTGAAACACCAGTGGCAAATATCCCCAAAAATCCCTCCTGGAGAAGTGGTGGTGTGGTGAGAGATTTCTCTGTGTATAAATGCTCTGTTGTTTTGACAAAATGAAAAGTGGAGGGGGATAAGGATGTGCCAGAGCCTGATTTAGGCAGTTTGTCTCCATGAAATCTCTCTGCACAACACCTAGAGAATTACCAAGAGGTGAGACCTGAGGGCAGGTCAGAACTGAAGTTTATTTTACGGACAATGACCTCTGTGGGATCCTCTCCTCAATGGTCCGAGCAGAGCAGACTCCTCAAGTAAAACCCAAAGTTGGGCATTTAAAGTAGGATGTGCTGATGCCTTAAGTTTTAGCTTTTGTATCTTTTAGATTCTGTGCTGGTTTAGTGTGCAGTTCTGGGTTGCTGAGGTCTCTTCACAGAGTAGGGACACAAAACAATTCCTTTCCAGCTGGGCACCAAGGACAGCCGATATAAATTTGAGGCCCAAGAGTAAAGGTGAAGAAAAGAGAGAAAAACAGGGAGGATGGAGCTTCATCCCCTGGAGCTGGAATTGGACAATGAACTCCAATCTGCTGATGGACCCAAACCTATCCAAGTGTGACAGTGCCCTATAAAATGGCCTCCCCCCTCATGACCGGTGGCCATTTTGTGCCCATTTGTGGGTTTGACTTGGGTGCAGCCCCAAGGGGTTCCTGCACTGCCCAAGCTGGATCCTTTCCATAAATCCCTTTTATCCTTTTATTCCACCCAGTCTCTGTTTCCAGGTCAGCCTTTCCAGGAATCGATGCCCATCCCCTCCCATCCGCCCGTTCCTCTGCTTTTCCCGTTGTTTAACCATCCAAAAGCAATTCCAAAATCCTCACGCTGGTACAAACTTTGCTTCCTGACATAAACTGTTCCCTCAGGCACGGCACCAGTCTGGGGAATTCAAGTTGTCTCTGGGACTGTGTGCCCGAAGGGAGCAGAGAGGAGACAGAGTCAAAGCCCATTAGCTGGAATCACCCTGAAGGAGCCGATTTGGGCACTGCCAGTTCAAGTTCTGCCTTGGCCTTTGACTGAAAGGGAAAGGGAAGGGAAATCTCAGCAGCTCACCAGCCAAGCATTTGCCTGGGACCTTGAGAAAGCAGCAGGGATCTTTCAGTGTGCCTTGGCACGAGCATTAATTCACTCTGAGAGGCTCTGCAGGGAGGTTCGTGGAGCTGACACCGAGTGAGCTGCAGCTGAGACAGATAGATCGGAGGGGGACAGCAGGCTAAGTATAAAATAATTATTTGTGCACCTGTTCCTGAGCCATTTCAGGTTTTGTGCCCCAAGAGAAAAAGTGCCATTTGGAAAGCACGAGGGTTTGTGCAATTAAATGATGCTGTTATGGTTCCAAGCTCAACCTAACCACTCATCTGCTGCTTCTCCTGAAATATTTAACAATTAATAGAGTTAAAAGGGCCTATAACCCATCACTTTGTGTCGGGATGGTGAAGGTAGAAAGGATAAGATGCATATCCTCATTTCACATAAACCTTTTCTCCATTTTGAATGTGCCCACTTCTCCTGCTCTGTTGGCAAATGAAAGCAGGAAAAATGAGTAACAAGTACAGCAGGCTCTAGAAAAGCAACTTCAGCTTGGAGAACGGCTCCTGTTCCAGGAGGTTTGGTCCTAGCACAGGGGAAGAGATTTAAAGAACAGTAGTTTGCAGGAAGAAATTAAGACTTGTGCAAATCTTCCAGGAAAAAGAGGCCTCATGCTGCTCTTTTCAACCAGGTTCCCTTTTAAGGGAAAAGCTGAAGGAATAAGAACACAGCCGTTTTTTAACCTAACATGATATAATAATACATCCACCACACAATTGCATGGGCTCAAATGAGATTTCAGAGAGGAAAAAAAATGATTCCCAGAAAGTACATTAGGAAATGTAGGAAGGTGTGAAGAAAGGGTGAGGTGAGAAAGGAAATGCAAATAGGGAGATTTTACAAGCTAAAGCGGTGCTGGTTTAAAGTATTACTTTTTTCTCAGAAGGAGAAAAAAATTAGATCACTGATGATCCATGGCCAGAGAGCACAGATGGGGTGTGGAGCTGCTAATCTAAGACAAAAATAAATTAAAAAAAAAAAATACAGAGAAACTGACAGGACTTTTGAAATTTCACCTTTTCAGCAGGTGGAGTGGTCTGGAAAGGATGGCTCTGATGATGTCTGGAAAGGACTTCTGGGCTCTACCTTCCAGCCAGGTTTTCTCAGCAAAAAAAGGTTGAAGTAAAGTATCTGAAGGTGTGCACCTGCCCGCTTGCCTGGCAGCTGTTCCAGCCCCGAATGTGAGATCTGTTGGCCAATTCAGCCGAGCCCGAGAGCGGGAAAGCGATGCCAAACACTCCATCAGTGGGGAGGGAGGTAAAGGTGCTGGGAAGCGCCCCAAAGGGGATGGAGATTTGTTTGTGGTGTGAGATCAGCCCTTGCTGTGCGCCAGAGAACCGCGGGATGCAAACCCTGCTGCTCCCTGGATACACCTGTGGTTCTCTCCTTTGCTACGAGGGCAGGGAGGCCGTGCCGCGGGGTGCCCGGAGAAGCCGCGCCTGCTCCTGGATCCCTGGAAGCGTCCAAGGCCAGGCTGGCTGTAGCTCTGAGCGCACGGGGCTGGCGGAAGCCGTCCCTGCCCACGGCCGGGGGGTTGGCACTAATCGATATTTAAGCTCCCTTCCAACCCAACCCGAGCCGTTCCACGATCCCGCGATTCCTGCGCGGCGAGGGCGGGACGCTCCCGAGGCGGCCGCATCCCGGCGGGAGGGACGAGCGCCGGCTCCCCGCGCATCCATCCCCGCGGGAGCGCAGCGCTCCGCTCCAGCGGGGGCGGCGCAGGCGGAGCGGGGCCGCCCCC
>VXBU01009743.1:151439-164465 GCA_013400315.1 Bombycilla garrulus | reverse complement strand
AATAATAATAGCAAAGGTAAGAACTCATGGTTTGTTTGTTGTTTTGGTTTTAGTTCCAGCTGCTTTCAGAAGCCAGACTGGTGAGTTTGAGCACAACTCAAATATTAGAGGAGAATTAAGCAGGAAATTCAGGTAGGGCCTTAGAATTACAGCAGAGGAAAGATTTGTGATATTAACATGAGAAGAAATAATCATCACAAAAGAAAGTGGAGGAAGCCTTGCAGGAAATGCTCAGGAATAGTAAAACCCAGTGAGCTGCTACAGAAATAGAATCACAGAAAATATGAGATCTCCTAAATGCATTTTAGTCAAAGAGCATTAAAATCTCTCCGTTCACTTCAAGGGGTTTCATATCAGACCTTAAATGTAAATTTATTTTAAACAGGCTGCTGTGTAGGAGAGAGAGGTCTGACATGCAGCTTCCTTAGCATATCCCAGGATGACTTCATCCCTTCAGACTGCTCAGAAATATTTGTATAATCCAGCCTCAGCTTGGTTCCCGTTTGTGCTTTGTCGGTGTAAAAGCAGAGCCGGGGAAGGTGATCCAGCACCACATTCTAGAAACCTCTCCAAATACTCCAAACCCTCTCCCATTGGGATGATTTTAGATGGAGTTTCTCACATTTGGCCACAACACGAGCACGTGGCGCTCCCATGGGAGTTTTGCAGGATTAAAGAGCTCATTTTCACCAGAGCTGGATGTGCAGCAACACAAACACTCACCAGAAGCTGCAGCCCTGAGTGTTTCTGCAGGATCTTTAATTAAGATCGGCCTTCATTAGGTCCAGAGCATGGATTTGGGAGTAAATATGAAGACAGATTTCAAAGCAGCTTATTTTAAAATTAATGGCTGTTGGCACCTGCATGGGATGTCAGTCAAGAGTGGTTGAGGTGAGCACAGCTGAAATGGTGAAATAAAAATATTAAGCCATCTGTTTTGTTTTACATATTATTTTTAGTAATGCAGAAAAAAAAAAAAAAAAGTCAGATTTATTCCTACTTCCCCTTAATGAAGTTTTCCAGAAATAAGCAGTGCACTAACAGGCTCTTGACAATTTATGGCAGTAACCAGTCCATAAAAATCCCATTAAAAGGCCAAACCATTGAATGTGTAGGCAGGGCCACCCCATAATTTTCAAGACAAAAACCAGCCCTGGAGCTGGGCTGTGCAGTTGGAAAAGGTGGGAGCAAACAGTGGCAACTGAAATGGCAGGAAAAATCTTCATTTTGTTCCTGAAAACAACGCCTCAGGCACATTCCTTATGAGCAGAAGAGGGAGAAAAATCCAACTTCACTGTTTGCAAATTACACAGAGGAAGAATTTCGAATTTCCAGAACAACTTCTGGCTCCGGGTGAATTTCTCATTTCAGTGAGATCTGAAGCTGAGTGAGGCTGGACCCAAAGGACACATTCCACATTTCAGCATAGTCACAGTCTAAAAATGGCATTTTTGTGACTTGACCTCAGATAAATTGACCATCATTAGTGAAGATCAAGAAAAACCACAAGCAAAAAAACAAACCAAACCAAAACCCCACGTACACACATGCAAAATGAAAAAAAACCTAAATTTCAGAGCTAACTCTCTAGTTCTAATTGTAATTACCAAAGCCATACTCAATAAATTAAAATAACATTTCTACTCAATCTCACACACCAGTGTGGGAGGCAAAAAGGAGAGGATTGGTGTAGTTTGATGCAGCTGGATAAAAATGAATTAGTTATTAGCAGAGAGCTCAAAATTAGAACTGTTAGAACTAAAAGTTAAAGAAAAAAAATCAAAGTTTCTCTCCCCAAATAGAAATGATCATAAAATTGACTGGAAAATAAAGTGCTTTCCCTCTGTGTTGCCTGTGATTCTTTCCCCTGTGCCAATAATCAAGGATTTAATCATGTACAAGGACCTCTCTTGTGTGTCCTCCCAGGATTTTGGTGCACGTGGAAAGACTCTTGTCCAGTGGATGTGCAGTTCTTACTCTAATTTAACACTTATCATAGATCTGAAATGAACTCAGGAAAAAAATAACAAAAGTACGAATACAAGAATTATGATATAATTTCACAGAATCATAGAAAAGCAGATTAGAAGGGAGCTCTGGGGATTCTTCCCAGGTGCAAGAAGAGGGAATAATCCCATTCCACAGCCAGTTTTTTCCCAAAGCATCCCAGTGCACGTTCAGCCTTCAGAGCTGGAGGTTGCACAGCTCGTCCACGTGAAGTTGGAGATTTGTGGAACTCACAGATTTTATCCCACAGTGGGTTGGTTCCCAGCCAGGACTTTATGTTTTTCCTTGTTCAACTCCATGAGGTTCTTGACAGCCAAGTTTTCCTTTTTGTCTGCGTGCCATCCCTGTGCACCCACTGCATCCAGTCAGCTGGGAGCTGAAATTCCTTTGGTGTCCCGAAAGGAACCAACCCCCAAGGAGCACCAGGAGCTGTGAGATTTCAATCCCAAATCCAAGCCCATTTCCCACCCCTCCTTACAGCCCATCCTCCACTCCCTTTGTCCTTTATTTTGGCCAGCAAAACCGTGGGATAACATTGAAAATCTTGCTAAAAACTGGCTGCTCTCCCCTCATCCACAGATCCAGATATTTTTGTGGTAAAAATTCTGTCAGATTGGCCAGCCATGGATAAATTTGTTGCCTGGAGAGGTTGTGGACTCTCCATCCCTGGAAGTGTCCAAGGCTAGGTTGGATTTTTTTCTTGGAGCAAGCTGGGATAGCGGAAGGGCAGGGGGTGGAACTGGATGTTCTTTAAGGTCCCTTCCATCCCAAAACATTCTGTTATTCTACATTCTACAATTCTAAATCCAAGCTGTCTGAATTCTGTATTTCATCTTTCTGCAAAGAGCTTTTTAAAGAATATATTCCCTAGTTTTCCCAAGGAGTTAAGGGAAGTTAATCAGCCTGTTGTTCCCTAAATCCCCCTTCTTATTTTCCTTAAAAGCATAATAAATCATTTCCCTGTTACAGCCACAGGGGAAGTTTTTATGTAGTTCGATTTTAAATGTTTTCATATCATTATTTTAATTTTTAGATTTCATAATTCCCTCCACTTTGGAACATCCTTGTCTCTTGGTGCTAGCTTGGCTGATTCTCAGGGTATAACTTGATTTTCTGTGTGAACAGTCCATCACTGGATGATTTCTTGGCAATCTTTTTCAGATTTCTGTCACATTTCTAGAAGGTTTATATTTCATCTCTAAAGCCCTCTCATGCAGAAAGTAGGTGCACAGCATCCCAGTCCAGGAATGGGTTTGGGATTTTCCTCTTTGAAATTTTATATTTACAAAACTCCTGCCCTCACTGAATATTTTAATTTATCCTTTCCATGCGCACCTGCACTGGAGTAGGAGTAATTTGCGAAACTTCTAAGTCATTTGCAACAAAATAAGGGTCAATCAAAGAGTTTAATCATTCAGCTGGCAAATATTTGTTGTGTGAGCAGCTCTGCACTGCCAGAGCCCACAGAGAACACACAATTCTCCAGGAATTTTGCTTTAGTTACTTCTGAGCCCTCCTTGTTTGCGTCAGATATTTCCAAGTGGATATTTTTGATCCCAGCCAAACATAAAAGGTGGCGGCTGCTTTTGAAGTGACTGAGAGTTTCCCAGCTCATTTCAGTGGGAATAAATTGAAACCCTTAATTACATTTTGTCATCTCTATCAATCTTTGTGGAAGAACTTCAGCGCAGTGATATTTTCCTCATAGGCATATCCTTGTGGGATAATAATTGAAAATGTGAATTAACTGCATTAACTATCATATAATCAGGGTTTTTTTTCCTAAGACAGTCAAATTTGTGATTGACTTACACTGCTACAGCAGTGACTTGAATTAAACAGCTGCCATTTTGCCAGTAAAAGCAGAGCAAGGGGATTACAAGGAATTCTGAAACAAATAAATCCTTGCTCCACTGTGCTTTTGTACAAACTCTTTTCTCCAGTTTCTCTCTCAGCTCCATGACTACAGACATCTCTAGACTATGCCCAAAGCCATCAGAGCTGTTTCAGGTGCTGAAATACACTAAATATTCACTATTTACTCCCCCTCAAGTGGCTGATATTTGCCTCACCTTCTTTTCCCTTTGCTCCTTCCTCTGCAAATTAAAAAAGAGCAAAAAAGAAAAATAAAAAAATCTTTTTTTTTTTCCATTAGTTTTTCAAGGCTGCTGAACAAAGCCTTTTATCCCCACTGTGCCTCCGAAAATGTGCCATAGTTACCCTCCACACTTGGATGGATTTCCCACATCCCTCCTGAAGGTGTTCTTCCCTTTTCCTAATAAATATTAATGACAAAGCTCAGGCTTGTAAAGGTATGTTAACAAGTGGGTGAATTACCCTGTTTTAAGTGGGCAAATTTTAATTTGCTCCAGTTAGAAGGGAATAAATTCCATTCTTAAGCACAAACCCTCACCTGTTCTGGAATTGTTGTTGTTTCCCCACTGGATATATCTCCTACTGGAATGATAAATTTTGTCCTCAAAACTATGAGGACAAAATATCTTGTCCTCAAAATATGAGGCTGAGACATGCTGAAAACCCTTCGGAACACAAACCACAGGCAGAGAGAAAATGCCATTTTCTAAACAAAAAAAGCAATTAACCCTCATTAACCTGTGCCCCTTCTACAGGTAAGGGGCCAAGATGAAAGAACAGAGTCCTTACTAAAAAAAAAAGCACAAGGAGAGTTTATTTTAGGAATAAACCTGTGGCATCAGGACAGGGACCTGGAGGGTGACACTGCAGCGCTCTGTGTATCCTCCCTCAGATCCAACAAAGTTTTGGAGCATTCAGTGGACACACATTCAGTGCAAAACCAAATAATGGTTCTCTCCTAATTCCCAGCATTTTGAACTCTTAAGCAGCATCTGAAAGAGAAGCTTTTCTCTGCCTCTAGCAACTCCCACAGAAAGAGGAACATTTGGAGCTTAGCACGGTTCCAGTGGATGCAGCACACGGCATCTCTCAGCTCCACAGCGCCGACAGGGCCAGAAAAGGGAGATCTGATGGAAAGAGAGGCAAGGAGAATTCCATGCCAAATCCTGTGAAAAGTCACCTATTTGCACCAAACAGGAATCTCAAGCTAAGTGCTCAGTTATCCATGTTTTTATCAGGTCACTGGATGAAATCCTTGGGCTGCAGCAGCTCATTACACACACACACAGAGATGGGCATTTTGCCTGGCACAGTTATCCTCTAATCTGAATAATCCCCATTAAAGAACTTGGTTCTTTTAGCTGTCACAAACTGAGGCTGTTCACCTTGTGGAATTCAGTGCTCCATCCCACTGTCACTTTCCTCAGCGAGCAATTGCTGTCTCTCTGTGCTGCTGCAGCATTACATAACCACCCCTGTGAAAAGCTGGAGCAAAACCCAGCTCAAGGGCCCAGCCCAGCCCAGCCACATCCAGGTGACTCCTTGGAGAAAGGCAGAAACTCAGAGCAGACCAATTCCCACTGGAATGGGATGGAGAGAGGAGAGAATGATGTGCAAACAGCAGAGTCCAAGAGAATACAGCACCTCTGAAAACCTGCTCACGTTCCAGGGAAGAATTTCAGTCTCGCCTTCAGTAAGGGTGTGAATTTTTCCCAAGGTTCCTGAACAGGGATTAATAGAAAACATTAAATGAGTAGCAAAACTTATTATTTTTTAAAATCCTGCTATTCAGCATGCACATGAGGCCTTCAGCTCCCTTCTGGGCATACAGAGCATGGAACAAATGCAGTGCAAAGATTTCATTTATACCCAAAACTTCAATGTGGTGCTGTTGCCTGGAGAATTATTCCTGCCAAGAGCCAGGACTTCTCCAGACACAGGAATACGTCACAGTAACACTGCTGTGCAACTTCCAGAGCCCAAGTTAGCAATTCTCTACAAGAAAATGTCCCAGCTCTAATTCACCTCAGGATTCAGCGTCTGCCTTAAAACAAAGCAGCAGAATTCATTTGAGATAACTGTTCAGTAAGGCACTGACCCAGCAGCTCTCAAAACTACAAAATACAAGTTACAGGACAGAGATTTAAATAGAACATGTTGTATTTGAGTTGAATTTAAGAGCATCACAATCAACGTAACCAAGAGCTTGAACATTTTAACACAGGGCACCTCGAAGACCAAACAGTAGATCATGGATTCATAGAATCACAGAATTGTGGAATGGTTTGGGTGGGAATGAGCCTTAAAGCCCATCCAGTGCCACCCCTGCCATGGCAGGGACACCTCCCACTGTCCCAGGCTGCTCCAAACCCCAGTGTCCAACCTGGCCTTGGGCACTGCCAGGGCACTGCCCTGTGCCAGGGCCTCACCACGATGCCTGGAAAGGCTGAGCTGGAAACAGAGACGGGGTAGAATAAAAGGATAAAAGGGATTTATTGAAAGGATCCAGCTTGGGCAGTGCAGGAACCCCTTGGGGCTGCACCCAAGTCAAACCCACAAATGGGCACAAAATGGCCGCCGGTCATGAGGGGGGAGGCCATTTTATAGGGCACTGTCACACTTGGATAGGTTTGGGTCCATCAGCAGATTGGAGTTCATTGTCCAATTCCAGCTCCAGCTGATGAAGCTCCATCCTCCTTGTTCCCTCTCTTCCTTCACTGCTGTTTCCACTCTTGGGCCCCAAATTTGTCCTTGGTCCCAGCTGGAAAGGAATTGTTTTGTGTCCCTGCTCTGTGCAGAGAGCTCCCCAGAACTGCACGCTAAACCAGCACAGAATCCGAAAAATTTAAAATCTAAAACTTAAGGCATCAGCCTCCCTCACAGGGCAAAATTCCTTCCTGATATCTAATCTGAACCTACTCATTTGGTTGAAGCCATTCCCTGTTGTCCTGTCACTCCAGGCCATCATGAAAAGTAATTCTCCATCTTTCTTGCAGGCTCCTTCTGTCAGTATCATCATCTTTAGATGATTGCAAAGCTTTTGCCACAGAACCGGAGTCAGCATAGAGAAAGAGGAGGGATGAAGTTGGGCATCTTCATCTCTG
This sequence comes from Bombycilla garrulus, assembly GCA_013400315.1. Taxonomy (NCBI): domain Eukaryota; kingdom Metazoa; phylum Chordata; class Aves; order Passeriformes; family Bombycillidae; genus Bombycilla; species Bombycilla garrulus. The sequence continues at coordinate 157,479 of VXBU01009743.1, read as the reverse complement.
AGAGACTTTGATGTGGCACTTGGGGACATGGGTTCATGGTGGCCTTGGCGCTGGTGGGGAATGTTGGGCTGGATGATCTCGAGCATCTTTTCTCACCCAAGTGATTCTGAGTTTCCAGGTGTGTGAAACACTGGCGACTTTGGCGAGGGGTCAAAGCCATGTTAAAATCACTCCTGAAAAGGTTCTAAGTGGGGTGATGTCAATCCATTGAACAAATCTGATTTTTCCCCTTTATTTCCTGTATTTTTGTGTCAGCACGGACAGCAGATGAGGTGAGCAGGGTAACGAGTTCCTGCTGCAATTCCTGTGCCCAGATTTGTTCAGTGCTTTTCCAGACATATCTTGCACAGGGAAGAACTCGACACAAGCACCGGGTAGTGACAGGAGAGGAAAGGAACAAGGTGCTCATACACTGGAGCTTGAAAATAGATCACTGGTCTAAAAGGATCAGAAAATCAAATCTCTTGTGAGCAATTAGAAGAATCCCACAGATTCCAGGAGCTGTCAGTTGTAGGGATTTGGGGGGAATTTTGTAGAAAACTGCAGCAGTTAGAGAAAGCTGTCCCCCACAGAAAGGGCGCACCCAGAGGAATCCAGATCAAGCATTAAAAGGTGAGAGATTAACTGAGCTAAGTGGAGAACCTCACACTGACCTCACAAGAACAAAGCACACAGAGATTGTGCCATAACGTTACGGATAATTTCTGAAGGAAATAGGGGTTAACACTGGAAGCCAAGAAACAAAGAGAACTTCAGCCTGGAAGAGGCATCAGTAATAGCAAAAAATTAATCTGTGAGGAGATCAGGGGAAAGAGGAAGTGCTGGGAGAATTTTATCCCACAGAAAGGAAAGATACAGATGGCATTCATTAGGATACAGAGCATTTTTTGTGGATTTTTGCAGTGGAAAGGCCTGTAGTGAGCAAGGAACTACTCAACCCAAGAGGGAAGATCCTTCCCTAAAACTGGATAGGAGAATAAGTCACATAAATCTTGATGTTTTCAAGTCAATTAAACCTGAAGAATATACTAACAGCCAGTCTGAGACAACGTCAAATCTACCTGAGAACTCATGGGGAATGAGGGAAATTCCAGCAGGCTGGACAGAACACGTGAGGTGCCTGTCCTAAACATGAGGGGTATTTGGCAGAAAAAGGAGAAGAAACTGGTGAATTATGGACCACTCACCTTAAATTAATAAATAAAAACTTCAAAAAATAAAAACTGCTTTAGGCACAAGCCAAAATGGCTTTATCAACAGCACGTTGCATCAAACCTGCCTCATTTCATCCCACAACAGATCAACACAGGCTAAGAAAGAAGCTGAGGAGGGTCATATATTTTGATTTTATTAAGGCATTACACCATCTGCCAGACTGCTCTAATCAGGAAGCAGGGAAAAGCTGGTCTAGGAGAAATTACCTTCTCATGGCTATAAAATTAATTGTTAAACATGCCAAGGAGCAGCTACCAGGGGCGCACTGGCAGCGTGGGAGGATGGGTCCAGTTGGGTCTGCAGAGTGCCCAACTCTGTCAGAGCAAATAATGGTTTTAGTGTTTTAGAGGATAAGTTTTTAGCATCCAAAATGACCTCAACAAAATGAAGAAAAGGCCTGGAAAACCAGGTTCAACTCTAATGGCAGCACAGGCTGTTGCCCTAAAACAGGATTAATTGGCTACCAAACCAAAGAATAACAAAAAAAACCCACAAGAATAATTGGCTACAACAATAAAGGACTGGAAACAGCTAGAGAACAAAAGTCCCAAACATGCTCTGGATTATTCCACCCTGGAATCAGGCCCAGGAGAAGCAGAGCATCCCACTCCTGGGAACAGGGCTCCAACACCTGCCTTTCTTCGTGCCTGATGACTCTTCAGCACCACAGAGCCTCTGCTTTAAACTCTCCCAAATCTGTTTGACGTGTCTCTGAGCCAAACAAGGTGTTCAGGAATGCAGGACAGATGTTTGATGGAGCTGCTCGTGGGTTCCAACAGCCTGGCTGTGGGGAAGTGTTGTGAATAGATGAGGGGCTTTGGATAAATTCTGCCTTTTGCCCAGGCCTCTGGCAGCGGGCTGTAGCTTTATTGAGGTGGCCAGCACCCCAAAACTCACTCTTATTCTCAAGTTCTTTAATTTGGTCGATTATAAGGTGAATTATTTATTTAATAGACACAAAACTAACAGACATAAGACTTAAACTGGAGTAAAGAAACGAGTAAAGACAAAAAGAAAACTACTAGTAGATATGTACAAAATGGGATTAAAGGTACCTATTGATAATAGACACAAAACGAAATAATACAATTTAATACTCAGTGTATTTTACCATCCAGTTTTTGGTGGGCTACATATTGAGATCCTTTCCTTCAATTCCCAGGAAAGTGTCCACAGAATCTGCATCCAGACTCTGGGGAGAGGTCTTGAACGCTTTCAGGGCGTGTGTGTGTGTGTAGGAGGCTTCTGCTTTTGTAAAACAGCGTCTCTCAGTCAGGACTATTTCTTCCATCTTTTCCCACATCTGCTCTCCAGAGTAAGATGTGGAATTTTAGCTGTCCCTGAGCCCTTTTGGCACCAGAGGTGACCCCTTTGTGCCTTTCACCCTGGGTTATCTCTTCCAGATCTGCACCCACCACCTGTGGCAGAGAGGGGGAGGACAAACCTGCACAGGAAGAGCCTAAATGACAATCCTAAAATGCCATTGTCTGGAGGAGCCTGGGGCTCGTGGGCTGGAGGAAAGCAGCAGAGCACAAAGGCATGTACAGCACTCCAAAACCCTTTCAGGGCTTTCCAGCATGGAAGCAGCAGAACGTTCCCCTCTCGTTTCTGGGCAGCCATCACAAAAAGCAGATGTTACGCTCTGCTCAGTTTTGTCACTGGCACCCGGCCCCCTGGCAGGATTCAAACAAGTCTTGGCATCCTTGGAGCAGCTGGGCAGCAGAGCTGCTTCCTCCTCCCACACAACGCCAGCCCGAACAACCTCTGAGCCCAAAACCTCGCTCCTTTGTCATCATTATTCTGGCAGGCTTCTCCTCCGCTCCCCCTGCTCCAGTGTGGTATTCCCCGATCCTTCCAGAGTCTGGGATGGGTCTTTACAGCACCATAAATGCTGATGAAAAATAGATGTAAAATCCATGACACTCCCTTAACTTTCACTGCAGAAAGAAGGACGCTTTCAGAGTTGTCTTTGCAGTTTAAATTCTCAGGGTCTTTTTAAATTCAACCTTCGTCGATAAAACAGGGAAAAGACTTAAGTGTGATGCATTCTACCTGGATGTTTAACATAATACACAACTTCACATAAAATGCAGAATAATTCTGACATTAGACATACAATTTAAAAGTGAAAATAGCAATCGTTGGCAATAAATCATTTGAAGAATGAGTGCTATTAAATCCAGCATTGGCAGGTGGAAGGAGAAAAATGATGCCTTATAGATTACAGTTCTTTTGCTGGGAGCTAAATTTTCTGTGGAAAAAAAATAAAATAAACCCCCCCAAACAAACATAAAAATGAAAATAAAAACGAAAATAAAAATGAAAATAAAAATGAAAATAAATTAAAATAAAACACCCAAACAAAAATAAAAATTATCTACGTATTGGTCAAGTGCACAATATTAGGAATGTCACCGATAGAACATAAAAAAGTAGAAATAATATACACCTGGTTAGGCATCAGATGTCACTTTTTCTGTGTTTTAGTTGGTTACTATAAAGAAAGGGAAAAAAAAATTAGTCCAAAACCAAATGAAATTTGGTTGTGAGATCACACAATAAAATAGTAGATAATATGGAATGTAAATCCCCTGGGTGGGAGTTTCAGCAGGAAACCGTGAGATGTACTCAGCAGCTCGAGAAGAGAGTCATGATTCAAAGGAGGAAGGGAAAAGCTGCATGGGGCAGTGTTTGAATACAGTGCAATGGTCCAAAATTACCATAATTTCCAGGTATCTTCATAAAAACCAGCCTTTTAAGTCCTGCCAGCAGTCAAAAACTCAGGCAGGCAGGATGAGTTGGGCTGGGCTGCTCCCAGGCAGTGAAGAGGAAATAAATATTTCCTGCCTCAAGTCCTGTTTGCAATGGGATAAAACGATCTCTGGAAGCAACAGGAATCATCTAAGAAAGAAAAAAAGTAGGTGAAATTAATTCCAAAATTGCCACCTAAGATTTCTTTAGCTTCCTGCAGGCTGGGTGAATATATTATCCATGGGAAACGTGGCTGCACGGAAAATTCCACTGGAAGTTTAATTTGGTGCATCCCTCTGAAAAGAAAGGGATGTTTTACTAAAGGGACAGGACAAGTTCTTGGGGGAATTAAAGATTTCATGGCTTTGGGCCTTTGTTCCATACTCTGGATCTTGCCAGCAGAGACAACCTTCAGTGTTTGGGAGGAGTAGGAATTTTAAAACTCCTTAAAAAGCAGTTTGGGGGAATACATTGGATGTATCCTCATGAATCATGAGTGAAATATCTGCTTATGTTACTCCAAAGGTTTCCAGGCAGAATTTGTGGAATGAACTTGAAGCAAAATGGTCCTGATGTGAGGATATGCTCAAACTCTTTTTCATGTTTCACTGGACATGTGTAGGATAGAGAATAACTGCTCCAAACATAGATATCGAAACTGAATATCCTCTTCATAAATATAGAAAACCTACATTAAAAACTCCACTAGAATTATCACATATCTGTTTATGCTGTTTATATCTCTTTGGGAATCATATACAGGACTCGGCACGAGATATTTTTAGATTACTGCATGATTTCACGTGACTTGCATCTAAATTTATTCCAAAATTAAAATGAGTAACCACATTTATTTCAAACCCCCAGAAGCTGGAGACTCTTCCAGTAGATGATTCAATACCAAACCAAAGAATCAGAGAATTGTTTGGGTTGGAAGAGACCTTAAAGATCATTTAGTTCCAACCCCTTTCCCTGGGCAGGGAACCTTCCACGAGACCAGGTTGCTCAGAGCTTCATGGAGCCTGAAACTTGAATTTCAATGAGTTTAAATGTAAAAAATATACATTTACTTAACAAAACAGGTGATTAATTAGTTGAAAAAAACAAGAGTGTGTCACGCAGGGACACAGAAAGAAGTGCTCTCTAATGAAGTGAGAGCTGGCATTGCACGGAGCATTCCACAGTTCGACATTTTACAGCTCTCTCATTAAAAGCAGGCGACTCAAAGGAAATTTCAACAATATTTGAACTCCTTCTCCCTCCTGTGTTGAGTGTGGATCTGTAGAAAGATGTTTAGCTGCTGGCAGGGAGGACCAAAGGCCCGGGAACATCTGATGGCACAAATTCCATGTTTCCCACAGACAAACCCCTTCCATCAGCAGCAGCCAGGGCTGTTCAGCCTTTAGCTGAATTCCACTTTTGAGGGGCAGAGCCTGAAAATCCAGGGACGTGACTCACTGATAAATTTTCGGTTGTCCCCAACAGTAGGGGTCTGGTGATATCCTCTTACACCTGCAGACCTCACCACATAACATCCCATCTAACTCTGTCATTCCCCAGTTTAAGGCCATTCCGTGTCCTGTCACTCAATGTCCTTGTAAAAGTCCCTCCCCATCCTTCTTGTAAATCCACCTCTCTATCTCTCCTCACACACACCTTTCTCCACTGCCTCAGCTGTATCTACAGCACTAATGAAAATGTGATTCATTACAGAACTGAAATTAAATTTTCAGATAATTCCATATAGAGCCAGACTTTCAGGACACACCGGCTTAATCTTGGTGTAAACCAGAGGCTTAGGAGAAGATCATGTTGTCACTTCTCCCAAACTATTTGACAGATTTGTCTGTTTTGAGGTGCCCTTTGTAGCAATCCCCCTTCCCCCGTGTCGTGGTTTAACCCCAGCTGACAAATAATTGACTTTATTACTCCCTCCCACCCCACCAGCGGGCAGGATTGACAAGAACAAGTAAACCTTGTGGGTTGAGATAAGGACAGGGTTGATGCCTTAAGTTTTAGATTTTCTATTTTTCAGACTCTGTGCTGGTTTAATGTGCAGTTCTGGGTTTCATAT
>VXBU01009743.1:107745-151406 GCA_013400315.1 Bombycilla garrulus | reverse complement strand
TCCTTTTATTCCACCCAGTCTCTGTTTCCAGGTCAGACTTTCCATGTAATAACCAAGAAAAAAAAAATAATACGCTGGTACTACTGATAATAATAATCTCATAATGAAAACGAGAGAGACACAGAAGACACAAGTGATGCATGACACAATTTTCACCACCCACTGGCTGATTCCCAGCCTGCTCCTGAGCAGCCACTCCCAGTCAGCTTTCCCAGTTTCATACTGGGAATGGTTTTCTCTGCTGGGGAATATCCCCTTGTCCAGTCCGGGTCTGTGTTTCCTCCCAGCTTTGTGTGCATCTCTCACTTTCAGAGCGTGAGCCACTGAAAAGTCCTGGGTTTAGGGTAAGCACTGCTCACAACACTAAACTTCAGTGTGGTTTTCATACTAAACCCAAAGCAGCTACTAGGAAAAAAATTAACCCTCTCCCAGCCAAAACCAGGACAGCTCCAGAGTTTCCTCTCCTTCTGGATCACCTCCAGGTTTTCTGCATCCAAACTTTTTCATGCCACAGGACATTCAGTTATTAGTGAGTACAAAGAAATGCCAGCTCATAACAAATATCCACATGAAAATATTTAAATATCCACAATTGAAAATTTTAATTAGTAAGTTATTGATTATTAGTCAGTACAAAGAAATTAGTAAGTTATTAGTTACTAGTTATTCAGTTGTTAGTAAGTACAGAGAAATGCCAGCTCATAACAAATATCCACATGAAAATATTTAAATATCCACAATTGAAAATTTTAATTAGTTATTAGTTATTAGTTAGTACAGAGAAATTAGCAAGTTATTAGTTACTAGTTATTCAGTTGTTAGTAAGTACAGAGAAATGCCAGCTCATAACAAATATCCACATGAAAATATTTAAATATCCACAATTGAAATTTTTAATATTTAAATATTTAAATATCCACAATTTAAATGAAATCTTTAAATATCCACAGTTTTTGTCAGTTCTGAAAACGATGCCAGCTTCGATATACACTTCCATTGCACTGCTTAAACACTGCAAAACTACAAGTACCTGTTATTACCTGTTTTTCTCTATCAAAGGTTATGTAGTCAGAAGTCTGTGGAGGACTTTGACTGCAAATAGCAAATTTTACTTTTATATTCTCAATTGGTTCTATCAGTACATCATCACTTGCAAGCACATTGGAGTTCCCCACTTGAGTAAAACACACAGAATTCATCAAGTTACTTTGCTGTCTGGAGAGGAGGGTTTTGCTCCAATTCTTTCTGCATATACTGTCTTTTCTATTCTTTTGGCTTGAAGGAGTCAGTAAGGAGAGAAGAAAGGAGTTAATTAAAGTCACTGCTGAGGAATGGCAAGGAAAATAAGTGTAGTAAAATTGAAATGCAAATTAAAGGACATGCATCTCTGCCCACAAAGGGACAGCAAATTCCATGGCTTGGCTGTGAGTGGATTTGCAGGAGTCACCTCACTGTGAATCACCTGTGTGAGGAGGTGAACGCACAGCACAGCACTGAGGAGTGCCAAGGTGTTCAAGCAGGCGCTGGGGAGAGAATTCCAGCTGTTCCACAGCTCCTGGTCACAGCACTGTGATCCAATTCCAACATTCCTGTTTCATAACTTGAGTGAGTCCATCACAGTGTGCACAGAGGAGACAGGGCACTCATGAGGTACACTGAGAAAAAACAGAGGAAAAATAACTTTAATGACTCCAAGTCTGCCAGCATTCCTCCAGCACAGCACACTGCAACACTCTCAGCTCCACTGCCCTGATTGATTCCTCGCTCCTTGGAGCAATTCCTGTAAATCTGGGGGGGAAGGGAATGCTGCCACCCTGTTCTCCTAAACACATCATCCTCCTACCCCCTCAATTAAAAAGCAGGCAATGCACCTCTGAGGGACAAATACTGCAAAATCTTTGAATTTTCTGAGATCTAACTGTGTTAAGGCAAATCTAATAAGTCCTGTGGGTGACTAAGAATTTTTTCTTTACTTCTTTTAAAAATAAAGTGTTTTGTTGTTGTAGGATGTTGAGCCCTTATTTTGCACTGCTGCCATGGGAGGTGCATTATAATGAAAATGTAGATGATACCAAGCCCCAACTTGTGTTTCCAATTAAAATTCTTCATTTTCTGCTAAGATGTTAGAGCATGACCTGATTAGCTCTGCCAGTTATGAGAGCTCAGCTTCTGTGACCCCTTATCTTATTTAACAACTGCAGTCTGACTGTCCATTTGGACAGGAAAGCACCACATCCCTGAAAGACCAGGGAAGTTTTATGGAGTCCATAAAACCTTCCACGGATAATTTATTGTGGGTCAGGGGCAGCACTTCCAGCTGTTTTCTGTCCCTGAATCTCCCCTGCCTGCCTACACATCTTAATAAGAAAGAATTAGCACAGCTCAAGCTGTAATTCCACCCTAACAGTGCAGGTTGATGTCTGGTTTTTTTTAGGGATAACAATTGTACATAATGGGATTTACTGCAGCAGAATTACCTGCAAATCCTTGAGGCTTGAAACAATACCAAGTTATCTCTTTTCATCCAGGATTCCTCGGTGGTGTTATCAGATAAGGAGCAGCACGAAAGCCCTTTCCTAAGAAGCAGTGTCCTTAGTCAGCAGGAAAAGAGCAGTGTATTATTTATGGAAAGCAAGCAATATGCAATCACACAGAAAGGGTGCTAGATGAAGTGCCAGATTAAGCCTGAGCTTTGAGAATGTATTTTATGTCGCACATAAATAAATATGTCTGTTAGGTCAATTATGAACAATTATCAAAAGATGTCTTCTCGTGTGAGTTTTACTTTAGATTCTAATTTTAAGTAGTGGCCATTTGTTTTGAATTGTTCCCTGTGAGGGTGGGGAGGCCCTGGCACAAAAAAGTTGTGGCTGCCACATCCCTGGAAGTGTCCAAGGCCAGGTTGGAGCAGCCTGGGGTCGTGGAAGGTGTCCCCTGCTCAGGGACACCCCAGGGAATGAGATTACCTTTAAATTCCCTCCCAACCCAAACCATTCTGGGATTCTGTGATTCTACACTCAGACAGCGTCAAAAAAAATTCTTTTTCAAGCACTTCAGCCTCAGCAGTCACCTCTCCTCGCCTTCCCCAAAGACACACAGACATTGTGCAGACGTTTTCAGCATCTTGTTCTGCACCAGCAACATGAAAGAATAGCTGGAGAGGTTGGGAAGGCAGGAGCAGGTTCTCCAGCTGGGAAGGGAATGTTTTTAGCACAGAGCTGCATACGCAAGGCCTTCGTCTGGAGGTGGGTGTTAACGTAACTTTTTTAAAAGTGACAGTAAAAATGCAGTGCCCAGAAAAGCCAGGCCAGATGGATCCCTCCCTGCTTTTACGGGTTGTGCCTCAAATACCACGGTGCATATGGATTTTGGGGGGTGAGGTGGTTTTCTGCTGGGTGGAACACGCTGCCAGGCCTTGCACTCAGTATTGATAACGCCAGGGAGAGCCTGGGAGCTTTCCAAGGGTGGAGATGGCGAGTTTACACTTTATTGACAAAGGTGTCTGTTCTCTCCTCTCTGTCCTCATGTTTCCCCAGGCAGCCTGCAGCTCCCTGGCCTGCTCTGGGGCTGCCTCAGCTTGTGGTAGAGAGCTGAGAAGGCTCCATGCTTTGAGCTCAGGGAATCACAGGATCACAGGATCACTGAGGCTGGAAAAGGCCTCCAACGTCATCAAATCCAACCTGTGAATGATCCCCACCCAGAGCTCTGAGTGCCACCTCCAGGTGCCACCTGCAGGGATGGGCACTGCAAACCTCCCTGGGCAGCTTTTCCCAATCCCTGAGCTCCCTTTCCATGGGGAAATTGCTCCTGGTGCCACCCTGAGCTGCCCTGGCCCAGCCTGAGGCCGTTCCCTCTGCTCCTGTCCCTGTTCCTGGAGCACAGCCCGACCCCCCCGGCTGTCCTCTCCTGGCAGGGACTTGTGCAGAGCCACCAGGGCCCCTGAGCCTCCTTTGCTCCAGGCTGAGCCTCCCCAGCTCCCTCAGGAGTTCTCCAAACCCTTCCATCTCCATTCCCTGCCCTGGACAAGCTCCAGCCCCTCCAGGTCTCTCTGGAAGTGAGAAGCCCAAAACCGGACATAGGGAGAACATTCACTCCCCCCAGTGAAAGGAAGAAGGACTTGTTCTAACCAAAAAGTTAAATTTCCAGGTTGGGCCCCTATCTGGGTGCCTTTTCTAACCAATGAAAGGAGGCTGCCACCTCCAGAAGATGATCCTCTGTGCTATCTTTAAGAGGGAGCAAAATAGATCCTTTTAATCCCAATTTCCTGTGACACACGGGGTGAACCAGTAGAGGTTTAATTTAGGGGCGGCTGAAACCCAGCAGGTGAGAAGTAAGAAGCCCTTTTTTAATTTGTATATATTCCAATGTATATTTTGAGTTATATCTGCAATTATTTGTTTCAGTGCAGTTCGGGGTACACTCACCTCTGCCTTTCCAAACCTTTTTCGGCAATAATCCTCACTCCTGGAGCAACCTTTGCAGAGCTGTGTGGGATTGCGGGGCTGCAGATTGTACTCTGCTAGAACTTCTAGCCTGAGTTGCACTCCAAACACCCACAGGCTTGCACTAGGAATTTTAGGCTCAGAAGGCTCAACGTTACTTCTCAAAATGGGATAACAGAACCGGTATCGCCCTCGTGATTTTATAGATTAAGCTGCTTTTAGCTGAAGTCTGGATCCAGGTTCTCTCTCGTCAGCAGCCCTTTTCAGTAAGGTTGTTGTAACTGGAAGTAGAAAGGGAAAAAGCAAGTAATTAATGTGCTAACTGTAGGAGGGAACAAACAAAAGGAAAACAAAAGGAGCTGTGGATTTCTGTGAAGCCATGAAAGGGAAAAAAAAAAATCTGCTTTTTTACTGTACCTTAGGCTGGTTCCTCACTCCGTGTTTCAATAAAGGGAAAGAAAAAAAGAGACAGGAATGTGCAAGGTTCTGCCTTCAGACTCCTGCTGAGCAATAATGGATGTGTAAGTAATTAAGGGCCTGATCAAGGTCCCGTTGAAGCCAAGAGAAAGCTTCCCACTGGTTTCAAGTGGCTTTGGATCTGCTCTGAGTGCGTGGAGTGTAAATATGACTGCATTAAAAACGTGGTCTGCTCTCAGTCAGGGCTGCCTGAAGGATGTGCCATGCCAGAGCTGGCCTAGAGCTGCTCTGGAGCAAAGTCAGAGGTTATTACTTCAAATTAAAGAGATAGATGAAAGCTGATCTTGATCTGAGAAAGATAAATGGATAAAATGGGAGAGAGAGGGCTTGGGGAAAGCTGTGCTGAGCCATTCTTGTGCTGCTCCTGACAGTGGCAGGACAAGAAATGAAAATCTCCCTCTTTTCAGCTGGAGCACAGCATCCAGTTCTGGGCTCCTCAGTCCCAAAAATACATAAATACTGGAAAGAGCCACGGGAAGGGCTAAAAAAGGGACTGGAACTTCCCTTCCCTGAAGAAAGGCTGGGTGTGTTCAGCCTGGAGAAGAGAAACTCAGCGTGAGTTTCATCACTGTCTATAATCACCTGAAGAGAGGGGGGAAAGGGGATGTTTTTCACAACCTGAAACACAGGAGGCTTCATCGGGATAGCTGGGAACACTTTTTTACTCTGAGGGAGACTGGGGACAGCCACAGGTTGCCCGAGGAGGTTGGGGAAGTGCACACGGCATTTATTTTACCATTTCTTTATCTTAGAATACCGTCCGGTTCAGTGCTAAACTGTTTGCAGAGGACAGAAAATCCCTAATTGCATTAAATATCAGTCCTTAGGTTCCCCAAGTGCTTTCTTTTAGATTCTTTGGGCATTTATAGGACATTAGCTTACTTCTGGGGGAATAAATATTCTCCTCAGGCTCCAAGTGCGGGCTGACCTCCACCATGTTCCTGTTCCTGAGGTCACTCCAAAAACGCTGTGACAGAGCTGACGGCAAAAGTTGATACATTGATATCACAGGAAAAAAAACAAGCCTAATTTGAAAGATTACTCAAAATGGGAGCATGAAGAATGAAACCTTTGATTTCCAGGGCTGCACTCCTGGTTTTTCGCATCTTTCTCGAAGTGTGAATTCAAACTGTCTGGGGCCTGTGCTGCTTTTGGAGCCACCACACCTTTTCCCTACCACAAAACATAAATAAATCAAAGCCTACCCTTGCAACATCTGTTTACTCCCTTGTATTCTGAGTCAGCAGATAAGAGAAGAAATGAGGTAATATGTTAACACCCAGGGAAAAACAAAACAAAACAAAACAAAAAAACCTAAACAGAACAAAAACTCCTTCATCCATAAGCAAAAATCACAGAACACGATTCGCTCTGGTCTTAATTCTGCAAGCAGCAAGACAACTGACACGTGAGAAACCACCCAGGCTGAAAAATGTCTCTTCTTCCCATTGCTGCAGCAATGCTAAGCTGCAAAAATGCATGTTCTTTCCCCACAAAGAGGGGATTAGTAGGCAGGAGACAAGGATTTGTCAGAATTATTTATCAAGTTACTGCACAAGTTAGTTTAAAGTCGTGGACTCTGCCAACTTTTAATACCTTCTTCAGCCTGACTAGAAGGAGGGAGTTAAATTAGGAGAGAGTGGTGCAATGGCAAATAATTTAAACCCCTGGAATGCTGGAGCTCCACATGCCAGGCAAGTCAGATGTAATCCTCCAGTTTTAATCAAAATAAAAGAATGCCTTCAGTTCCAGCCAGAAAACAACAACCCGAGAGCAGAAACTTGAAAAAATAATCAGTCCCATTGAACAATAAAAGAAANTTTATTTATTTATTTATTTTTATTCTTTCATCTCCAAATCGTTCTATGAATGGTACATCTGAATCTCGAACCTGACAGGAAAAGAAATGTGACCAAAAATAGCTGATGTGTTCTAAGTAAAGGAATTCACTAATTTTAGATTGCCATTGGGTTTGTGGGTATTTCCTCCTGCCTTAAAGTCATTCAGATGCACTTCTTAGGTATTATTTTAATATCTTCTGTTCTCATTCAATGATTTATTGATAGGTAATTCTGATAATTAACCGTTTTTTCCTTGAAAAAGAAATAAGCATGCTAAAAATGCAAAATCTAGAACATTTTGAGTAAAAATCTTAAAAAAAAAAGAGAAAACCAGCAAAAGTCCCTAGGACAAAAAGGAAGAGATTTTCCCCTTTGCAGAGAAGAAGCGATTTGTATTTTGAGGGGAGGCATCATAATTTTGACCAAAGTAAATCATCCATCTCACTTTGCAAAGTAATTTACCCTCATAGGCTTAAAAAATCTGCACATAAAACACTCCTAAATATGATGTCACCATCCATGCCTAACTCCTTCCTTCCAAGACTGGAGAACTTTAAAAAAAATTTGTTATAAAGCACCAGGAATTCCTAAAAAAAATTAAAAATACAGGTTAATATACAGAATTGATCTCCCCAAAGAAAGGATAGGAAAAGTTTTTCTTCAGACACTTGCAGTTCTATTTTTTTTAAACAAAGTTAACTAAACTTTCCAGATGAGTTCCAGCACTGTGATTCTGCATCCAACAAGATAAAAGAATTAGGATTTTTCAAACCACTGGTTTCCCTTTTTCTGAATAGAAAATGGACACAAGTTCTTTGGGATAGAACACAGGTCTCAGTGCACTTTTCTTTGTAGTAGAGGTCAAAAATACCCCCCTCCCCCAAATTTGGGGAAGTGTAGGTCCCTATTTTATCCAAATTGAATGTTTTGTCCATAATCCAAATCACTCCATTTATTTTTAGACACAATTGGAAACCTTGGGGCTCTCATGGAAAAGCTCTATGGATTGGTTTCTATTCCAGCCACTTCTCATATTTGGCTCAGAGCCTAAAAGGTGACTTTGGGGCAAAAAGGAAATGGATTTTCAAAGACCCCTTTTACTTCTGAAATCTTTGCTTAGTAGGAAGCATTGCTGGCATTTGCTACAATTAAATTTTAATTTATCCAGCTTGGAAAAAAAAAAATCAATATTTTAACCTAATGATTTTTTTTTTCCCAAAGAGCAAGAAAAAAGCAGGACACGGTGCTGGGTAATTGGTAAGGAATGTCGAGCACAGGAATTCAGGATGCAATTTTCCTAATCCACGCTGAAGTGTGATAACAAAGAACATTTGTCAAGGCTGTATCATCATTTTATTGGCTGTTTTTGCACCTGTTAGAGGTGTGACAATGTGCTGACAGATCTCTCCTGGCGGGACACCCTGGGACAGACACATCCACTCTAATAAATTCCATAATAGGACGCCTCATTTCATTTGGGACACACAAGTTGCCACAGAGGTGACAGCTTTTACTGCATCTCCAGAAGTAATTCCCACTCGAATGTGAAGCATTATCAGCCCAGTACAGAGATCCTCCAGTAAATACAGCTCTTAGGATAAAATATGTAACACAGAGAGTGCAACAAAAGCCTAAAAACCTCTCAAAACATATTTCAAACTCATTTTTCAGCACTGCCAGAGCACACTTGGTGCTGCTCATAGATCTTGCTTTGAAAAATTAGTATTTTAGTACTCACAGCAGTAGCAATACAGCCTTTTCACGGTTCTTATATATTATTGTTTATAGAAATTTAATCTGATGTCTTTGGTGTTTAAAGTAAAAAAGTGACAGTTGTTTTCTGAGCCAAATAAAGTAGGTGTGCCCCACAAGGTGCTTTCAGAGCTGGCTGGACATCGACTCCCATTTTATTTCAGAGTGCCAGCACCTGCCTGGGTGAATTTTTCACCAGTTTCCATCTGTGCTGCAAGCAGATCAATGATTTTTGTAATTTGCACAGTGCTTCCCAGGCTGGCAGGGTGTGAAAGAGCAGCCAAAAGAAACCACGAATAGAAGGTAAAAGAAGGTGCCTTTTCCAATCAAAGTTAAACCAGAGTAACCTTCTCCTGAGCAGCCCTGAAGGAGTTAAATAATTCACAAGGATTGGGATGAATGAATTCCCTGCAGGAAGCTCAGCATTTCTCCTAAAAAGAGACTGGGGATCTTGGTGGGTTGTTTCTATTAAAAAGAAAAAGTGGTGAAAGGTAATAGAGGCCACAAAATCTCCCCTGTCTCACCTCTCAATTTCCCCTCCTGATAGACTGTACACAAATTAACAGCTTTTTATGTCTTTCAAGGGTATTTATTTCTGGCAAGGACACAGACTTTTCTGTCAAGGTTTGCAGAACATTTTGTTCTGCACCACGTATGCACATGCTGCTGGATCCCATTCCTATTATATATTCAAACAGCACACAGAAGATTGTCATCACACAATCTGTCTGGAGCTGTCCTGATGAGCAGAAAAAGTCCAAATTGATGGGGAAAAAAACCAAAAACCAAAACAATTCACCCTTTCTAATTCTGATCCAGAATCAACTGGACTGCTCTTTGTGCACAGCATGGGATAAAACACCAAGGTGTGTTCCCTCCTCTCCTCATCCATTCCTTCATCCATCTGCCCCTGCTCTTCATCATTTTGTGAAGTTTTCTCGTTTTAGGGCCATCTACCCATAATGGAAGTATTTTATCAATTCAAACCCTCATGATGCCACCTCAGAACCATTCCAGCAGCATTCAAGCAGCTGCTGCACCAGGTGTGCAGTTCCTGTCCTGGCTGCAGAGGTTTTGCACTGCTGCTGACTAAATCCAAAAATTATTGCTGCCCAAATCTGTAATTAAGGCTGGCAAGCAGCTGAACAGGTTTTGTCAAGGATTTTAGACCACCAGTAATTTGGTTTAGCCAAAAATGCTGCAGTCATTGGACAGTCAGCAGCAGATCGTCCCAGCAAGTACCAAAGGAACTAAAAACAAGGAATCTACACAATTGCAGAAGGGAGAAAATGGCATTAAATTTAGTTCTGAAAGGGATTAATTAATTAATGTTTACACCAAACCGGTTCTCTCACTCTACTTCTGAACAACTTTCCGTGGGGATGGATAAAATGAAAAATCAAACTCATTTTTACATGGGTGGTGTAAATTCTGAGAGACATCTATTAAAAATTAAAAAAACCAACAACCCAAACTATTCTAAAACCAAGGAGAGTTACACAGGGAGTTATTCCTATCACATCTAGAGCAAGGAGGGTGCAACTCTGTAGTAGCAAAATGAGAAATACAAAAAGCTGCACAGCAAAGCTCCTTGCAAAACATTTCCATAGAAATTCTTCTCTGATTAAAAAAATTCAGGGCAGACCTAAAAATTTACAACTTAACCAAACACAGCAGAGACAAGTCTTACTTAATTAATGTGGTTGAGACCTTCAATCAGGCTGATAAATGGGGTTGAAACAAATCTCCAAACTGTAGAAATGCTGCTAGAAGGAGTAAAAAATGACACCACAGTCACAACAGACTTGTTGCAGGAGAAAAACAGAATAAAATAAAAAGCCCCAAAGTTATTTATAAACATATTGCACTTCAAAATGTTTAATTTTTTTAAAAAACCACAACAACACAGAAGTTGGGAAACAAAAATATTACCATCAGTATGTTGAAACATGAGAGATTAGACCTTTCTTTTTTTCAGCCACATCAAATACAAATCTTTGTTGTAATGACACCATTAAACTGCAAAGAAGTCACCAGTTTAAATTTTCCTTCAGCACTGCCAGATAAGACCAATGATTCATCCATCCAAGTGCCAGTGTTTTGGCTGAAGAAAAAAAAAAAAAAAAAAAAAAAAAAAAGCCCTAAAAAGAAAAAAAATAAAGTGTTCCTTGGATGCACATGTCCATGTAATCTACTTGAAACTGCACATTACCTCATTCTGGAGTGATTTCATTCAGGTCTCCTCCCTATTAATCTGTTTTCATACTCTTCCATCAAAGTGGAAGCATTTGGGACTTTCAAGGTCTGAAGTGAAACACCGAAAGCTGATTTTTCCCCTTTCCCTCGCACATCACACACTGAGCCCCGCTGGGTCTGAGCAGGAGGGGCCCCTCACACTGAACATGTCCCACAGATTCCTGGCGGGGTCCCAAACTCAGCACAGAGCTACGGCCGAGCCAGGAAACGGCTTCTCTGCAGGCTGAGTGGCTGCTGCAGGAGATCCCAAAATCATCAGGGCTGGAAGAGCCCCTCAGGATCCCTCAGTGCCACCCCAGTGCCACCAGCACCACCCCAACCCTGTCCCCAAGGGCCACACCCAGACTCCTCTGGGACAATTCCAGGCACTCCAAACCTCCCTGGGCAGCTCATCCCAAGGCCTGACCACTCTGCCAGGGAAATTTTCTTTGCCAATCCCCCCCCTGAGCCTCCCCTGGTGCAATTTGAGGCCATTTCCTCTCCTCCTTTCCCTTGGGCCACGGCAGCAGAGCCCGACCCCCCCTCAGTGCCCTCCTGGCAGGAGTTGTGCAGAGCAGTGAGGTCCCTCCTGAGCCTCCTTTGCTCCAGGCTGAGCTGCTGAGCACAGAAAGGCAAATTCTGATGTTTCTTCCCACGGAGAGCAGCCCCACTCATCGCTTGTGGCATCAAGTCCCCCTCAACGGGGCTCTGTCGTGAGGAGTCCAAGATTTTGGCTCACTGAAATCAGCAGCAGCAGCAAGAAGGAGAAGTGAGGGAAAAGCTGAACATTTCAAATCCAGCACATCCTGTAGATCAGAGATCTTCAGGTTCAGAGAACACCAAAGAAATCAGATTTAAATCATGGTGTGCAATCCAAACCCAGAAAGTTTTGTTTGCCTGTTCAGCTACCAAGAAAGGAGGCAGCGGGGACACAGGGTGACATAAACCCCTGGGTGAACGTTTGTGGCTCTTCTGAATTTCTCTGATCTGGCTCAGATCAGGACCTGCAAAAATTGAGATTTTATATCTGTAACATCTGTAATAAAGAATGTGCTGCATTGTGCCAGGCAGAATGAAAAAAAGGACTTCAAATCGTAATAATAAAGGATGTGCTGAAGAATTAAATGAAGGCTCTTAAAGCAAGACAGATTTTATTTTCTAAAAATGTGCTGTGGGGTGTTTCGCTTTTCCATCAAGGAAAAGTTAATTACAAAGTTCTGGGGTCAAATATTCTCTGCAGATTTTCTGGAGTGTGAAGTGATAAATACAGTAGTTGTTGACTACTATTAATTATGGGTTTGAGCAAGCCAAAATAATTTTTTCTGGGCCAGTTCAGTAATATGTCAGTAATTTCTGCCTTCTTGAATCTAAAATTTCCCTAAAATGAGGTGACCTTGTGGAAAGAACAAAATAGAAACCCCAAAAAAAACCCCACCAACAAAAAAAGAAAAAAAAAAATAAAATCAAAGGAACCATTCCTAAGTAGAAAATAGAAAATTTAAAATTATCCAGAAGTGCTAGAGGTCTCATTCCTGTCTGATAATGAAAAATTTGTCTTTCAGAGACCTGAGCAGCAGGAAACAAAGGGAAAATTATCCTCTGACAGCTTTCTTTGTAGACAAAGAATTGGTAACTCCTAATGGGCAGGTGTCCCCATTAGAATAAAACATTAATTAATGCCCTGGCTGGCAGGCTCAGCTGGGGAAAACATGGCTAAATGAGCATGGAAACTGGAGAGCCTCTGGGATGGTAATTGCGTGTCCCCACACTTATTGTAATTTGGGATGTGATTTTCCATTTGGATCCAAATCCCTGAAAGGCTCTGGTTGTTGGGACAACACACAGGGATAATGAATCTATTAAAACACTCAGGGCCTGATTTCCAAAGAAATCAGCACCATTACTGGGATCAGGGAACTTTTGGGAGCTCAGAAAATTTGGGCTCATCATAATTTTAGTGTAAAAAGTGCCGAGAAGGAATTATGTGAAAGCCACAAAGTGGTGACTGTGGGCACAATGCAGAGTAACACCAAATTTTAAATGACCAATTTTGATAAAAACTAGAATACAGGGAAATGGGAGAGAGGAAAAGTTTTGTTTTCTTTCATTTTACACGAGGAAAAAAAAAGAAAAAACGCAGCAATAAATTATTTTCTGGGAGTTACATCAGCAACTTTGTTCAGAAGTTCACCCTGTATCAGGCCCTCTGTCCCTCTGCTCATCCAGGTGTTGCTCATCTTATTCTTTTAACAGGATGTGAGCTATGAAACCTTTTGTAGCCACTTTTTACACCAGCATCAAATTAATAATTCCATAGCAAATAATTTAGCGAAGTGAAAATCTTCCTGGTCTGAGGAATTGCATCATCAGCCTTGATTTTTCAGAGGGTGGACAGGAAAATAGAGATATCTTACTACTAATGAAGTCAGAAAAGGAGGTTTCTCTTCAGTAGAATGCAAACCAAAGCAGTTTTACTACTTGTAAAGCTAGGTTTACAATTTAATTGAGGGCTTTTTAATTTAGGGGTTTAATTTGGGGCTTTTTAAGCAGCACAGAAGAGCCTGGAAGGAATTTGGAGCTGTAAGCCCTGGCCCTGCACTGAGATATCTCTGTCTGGATGAGCCTTCCCAGGCTCTGGACTCTTCCAGCAGAGCTCCATGAAGATGGATATCGGGTTTGCCTGCACATCATTTCCCAGAGTGTGCCTGCCTGGGCAGGATCACATTCTCCAGGTTCTGCAGATGAAATTGTGCTGCAGAGATACAGTAAAAAAAAAAAAAAAAAAAGGGAAAGAGGTGAAAAATTATCCAGAAAGCTGCACATCCAGGAGGCTTTGCGAAGCAAAACGAGCTGTTCCATGGAACGGTTAGGACAGCCTGGAACTGATCTCTTCTAGTACAAATGCCTAGGAGCAGAGCTTTGAATTTTTCAAAACAAACAAGAAGGAATTTTAATTAAAAGGCATCGAGGAATGGCAAAATATCTTACCTAAATCTTGCTCCCGTTTTCAGTGAGTAAAGATTAATTTACCCTTAAATCACACAGAGTTTTCTGAAGTGTTAAACATTTGAGAATTATGCAGCAGACATTAAAATCAAGTCAAGCTGCAAAACTCAGGAGATTTTTTTTGTGCATCACATCCAGTCTGCAGAGTGGTAGAACGCTTATGTTAATAGGACAGCATGAGAACTGTCAGGTGCTTATCTTTTTATTAACCAGGTTTGCACACAACTGAATGAATTCTGGGCACAATCTACAATTTGGGGTGGAGAAACGACACGATTACAATAGGAAATAAGGAGGATTTTTTTAAAACGGAGAAACAAATGAAGTACTTCTGATTGCATTTATTCTTGATTAAAACTTCACAAGCCAGCACTCAGGAAATACACTTGTAATTCAGAGTAATATTGAGCTTCCTCATGATTTTAAAGTGCAGGAGACAATGGAGCTTGTGCTGGGTTTGGGTTTGCATGGCAAGGTTTGGGTGGCAGGGCAGCTGCAGGGGTGGCTTCTCTGAGGAGCTGCCAGAAGCCTCCCCCATCTCTGGTTCTTGTCTGCAATGGAATAAAATGCTTTATCTCCATTTGAGCACAAAATTTTCCCCTTTATAAGTTTACAGCTATGAATATTTTATCATTATTAACACTTAATAATTGATTAAAAGCAGCAGCAGTGGCCAGCCCCACGAGCTGACCTTTAATCACTGGCATTATCCATTATTTTGGAGGTGTTTAAACTCGGGAAGGGCTCGAGTCAGCACAGTTTGAAACATCTCCATTACAGGGCCCTGTCTCTGAAGCACATTCTGCAAGTGCCATCAGCTGCACTGCCTGAAGAACACACAGATTTGCTGCGCCCGACGTGTAAATCTTTAGTCTGACTCACCCAGAGCTTGTCTGGAAATTCCAGTTAAAATATATCCTTAAAATATCTGCCAATCCCCCAGACACGCCGCACGTCTGCACGGCGCGGTACAAAACCCGCCGAGGTGAAGAGCGGCAGCGGGAGCAGCACCAGGACAAGGCTCCTGCAGAATAATTGACTCGTTTTCAGGGATTGTGCTTCCTGAGGCTCCTTGGGGATCTCCAGACAGCCTCTGGCTGTGCTGAGCTGGCATTGCCTCGCAGGGAACAGCCCTGGGGGCTAGTTTGGACAGCAAATGTGGATTCTGTCTCTATCCTCAGCTGATGGCAAGCACGAGCCTCCTGGAGCTGTCACAGCTTGGTCTGAACACCAGGAGAGCCACAGGGCAATGAACTTCACCCTGTTCTGCTTTTTTATTAGTGGACATCTCACATTTCTCTGTCATTTACAACACAGTTCATCCGTATCTATGATATAATATATTATACATGCTGTGTATCAGCGCTCAGGTGAGCCCCCAGCTGCAGAGCTGCCCCAGCCCTGGCCCCAGCACAGGAGGAGCTGGAGCTGCTGCAGAGAGCCCAGAGGAGGCTCCAGGATGAGCAGAGGATGGAGCAGCTCTGCTGGCAGCAAAGGCTGGCACAGCTGCCATTGTTCAGCCTGGCCAGGAGAAGCTTTGGGCTGAGCTCAGGGTGGCCTTGCAGGGCCTGGAGGAGCTGAGAGGAAAGATGGAAACCGAATATTCGCAAGGGCCTGGAGGGAAAGCACATAGGAAATGGCTTCAGAGTAGGGTTTGTTGGGATTTGGGGCAGGAATTGTTCCCTGGGAGGGGCTGGGATGGAATTCCCAGAGCAGCTGTGGCTGCCCCTGGATCCCTGGCAGTGCCCAAGGCCAGGTTGGACACTGGGGCTGGGACACCCTGGGACAGTGGGAGGTGTTCCTGCCATGGCAGGGGTGGCACTGGGTGATCTTCAAGATCTCTCCCAACCCGCCCCAAGCCAATCTGTGATTCTGAGATAATTTCTTGCGCACATTAACGACTAAAATATCTCCACCGTGTGAAGTGAGGAGGTGACGCTGTGACAGAGCCGGGGGGGTTCAGGCAGCGCAGCCCCTGCCCCGAGGCTCTTCAGGCTCCTCGGGGAGGATCATCCCACGTGTGGGACTGGGGGCAGAGCGGGAGGCTGCTCCCTGCGCCAGCTCCGAGCCGCACGCTCCTTCCACACCTGCTCCTTTGGGAAGTGTGGGAGTGTGAAGAGAGGCAGGGGAGAGGTGAGGGATAAAGTTAGATGGGGAGAAAAGGAAAGGGAGACTGTTTTAGGAAAGAAGAGAGAGAGGGAACTGAAGGGGCTGAAATTGGGGGAGAGAATGGGAGGTGAGGGGTGGGAGCAAACCTTTGGCACAGCACAGGGAGCACAATAACTCCGGGATTTTGGAGAGATGTGGCCTCACACCCCCTGTCTTACCCATTTAACTCATTTTTAGTCACATTTAATCAGCTCAACTCCATCCTTAATGAGCTGAGCACTTCCCCCAGTGATTCCTTTGCTTGGATAACTCCCCTGTGGAGGTGCTGGTTTCCCTCTGTTGGTGCCACAGGGAACCCAAAAAAGCTGCTCAGACCCCACATCCAAATTTTCAATGGGCTGAACTTAAGGACACGGATCCCAAGGCTATGTCCAAATATCCAGATATCCACACTTGCACTATTTCTGCTGCAGATCCTATTACTGACTTCATTAACGCCAAAAAATGAGAAAAAGTTGTAAGAAAAATTAGTGGTGAAGGTAAACCAGAAGCTGCTTTACCTCAGCATTTCTCTTTTTTATTACTTTTCAGTTTGGCCCAAAAAGATCTGCGCCAGCAACCAAAAAATTCGATTTTCTCTCAGGGAGTAGTAAATGGGAGGTATTTTCAGGTGTTTTTCAGTAGGACAGGGAGGTATTATCATTATTAGCATTTTTGCATTCATATGACATGTTACTTGTTCTTTTCCAACATCCCGTGGCTTTTGAAGATTTCCTTCTTTTTTTTTTTCTTTGAGATAGATTTAACAACAAAAGGCTGCTAAAATTGGAAACTGTGCGAGACACTTTGGTATTACTCAATCACAGCCAAACCTGACACTGCAGACAGTTCTTGTTTAAGAACTTCCACTGAGGGAGCATGATCACAGCACAAAACAAAGAAAAATGTCAGTTCCCCTTGTTCTGTGTTCATCATTTAAGTCTCACAAGGTACCTGAGGAAATAGGTTCGGGTTTGAGATGTTTGATCTGCTCTGTGCAGTTATGAGTTATTTTTATAATGTATCAAGGCAAGTAATAAACAAAATATCTTTTATTAGATCATTATTCTCTTAAATAGTTTAAATAATGGTCTCTAGATTAGTTCAGGCAATGCTTCTACTTATATTTTTCATCGGAAATCCTCAGTTTGTAAATATTAAAGTGATTCTTATTGAAATCTGGAATTTAATGCTACAAGAATACAAATAACAGGTTGAGATTTTTCCCTTTGGGGGGCACAGAAGCAATGAGCCCATAAAAACCCCTACATATGCATTATTAAGAGCTGAAAAGATTGGATAAGCATTTTTAAGACTCTTTTCTACAGAGAATCTCCTCTTTTGGGTTCCTACAAACTCTTTTTTTTTTTTTAAACATGGTAGCTGCTGTTATCTCAAGGTAACTTACATTTCTCCTATTACAATTCAGAATATATTCATGATTTATGCCCTAAAAAGAAAAACAGCAGCTTCTTTAGGGTTTTATCCAAAAGTCTCTGCATTGGTAAGAACATTTCCACTGAAAAGAGAGCTTTTCATCCTGCATTAACTGCACACAGCCACCCCACCTGCAGCCTGCAGATTTCCATGGCAGAGCACACATAAGATTATCCACTCTGCCTCGAAGACCTTTTGCTGAGATGTAATTTATGCCGCTGTGTCCAAGCCTCAGTAAAAAGCCTTCAAACCTCCTCAGTGTAGCATCCCTGCCTCACTTTGTTGCCAGGATATTCTCCTTGATTTGCAGGGTGAACTTACACTTGCTTGATTTCACAGTGCAGGCAGGAAACGCTGGGTGTAAGACTGAAATCCTCCACTGCAATTACCTGCATCCATAATTTGCCAGAACATCCGAGCCGAGCTTCTCAAAAGCAGGCAGAGCACGCAGCTTGTTGGCTGGAAAACACAGGAGTGGAAGCTCTCATGGTGTTCAGTCAGCCCAGCTCATTGTCTTGGAATAGGTGTATTTTTACTGGAATCGGAAGGAATCAAATAAATCCTTTGACTCTCTGTGGGATCTTTGTAGTGGGAGAGGAAAATTTAGCAGAGTTCACCCTCTAAAGCAAAGGAACTAAGAAAATATAGCTGCCTTTAATCATGTAATCACACCACAGCATTGCTTCGGTTCTGTAGACACCCACATTTATTTATTTTGTTAACCTGAGCCAGAATTGTTGTTAAAATAATCTGCATCTCCTGCCACTGTCACCACTGTAAGTTAAGGATACTCAAATTCCTGCGGCTCTGAGGTTTTGCTGCCAAAGGCAAGATTTTAAAAAAAGTTTTCAGTTTCATGTTCTCTGCAATAGAATTTTATAGTCTAAAATGGTGAAGTTCTTCAGGTTAAGTAAAACTGAAAACCTGAGACTTGCTACAGCTTAGATCTTACTTCAAATGTCAAAACCATAAAGTCTGTCTCTCTCTCACTCTATTTTTTTCATAGATATGAATATTCTCTCTCCTGCAAATGCTCATATTTTTTTCTCCTTATCTTGTTGAAATTATGTTTTATTTATTTATGATCTGGTAGGTAGAAGAGCATTAAAAACTGTTCCTGTTTACTGTACATCAGACTGTTACATTTATCTGCTGATTCTGCTCCTAAAAGGATTTCCTACACTCACAGCCTCCACACACCCTCCCCACTGTTTAATATGTGAATATTTGTTCCTTCTACTTAGAGAATGGCACTGCATTTGCAAAGGGTTTAACCCACAATTCTGTGAGCTTTGTCCCTTGAGTCTGAGGGGACCTGACAAGCTCCTCTAGAACTGCTGCTTGGTTTTCTGCCTGGAAAAAAACCGAGATTTTTCCATACATATTTCACAGACCAAGTGTGAATGATGAGTAAGTTCACCAAAAATTATGAGAAATGTAGGAAAAAAAAAAAACCCTCAATTCTAGAACCCAGGGAAATAAATTCAGTTCCTCCTGCTGCTAATGCAAATTTCCTCCATGTAAGACATCTTAGAGCTCCTGAGAGTGTTTTATGAGGTCTGAACACATTAATGAGCCCAACTCACCCCTGCTGCTCCATAACCCCAGTGAACCCAGCTCAGGCACTCCCTCCTTGAACTCTGCTCACTCCATCCATTCAAATATTGTATTTTAAGCTCATTCCAGCTGATGCAAATTGAAATCACCTCTTGTGCCAAGCACAGGATATTCCTGCAAAATACATTCTGAGCCATTCAAGTGCTGGGATCACTGCAAGGGAGTGCAGATTAGTGCTCAGCTTTGAGGCTGAGGATGAAGCCAATTTGCTGGAGATCACACAGTGCTGGGTCCTGCACAGAAGTTGTCTTTATAGGCCCTGCCCCAACATTGAATTCTGGAAAACCAGAAAAAAAAAAGCAGTTGGGACCAACATGCTTTCTTGGGAGTGGCAAGACAGAATAGGAAAAATAAACAAGATATGCATTATTTCTTATTTTGGGTCAGGGACGCAGGAAGGGCAACTCCCACAGGCTTAGGCAGGCCTTGCATAAAGCTTGAATTCTAGTTATAGTAAAATATTGCAATAACACAGAGGATCTCATTGTTAAAGCCCTAAAGATGGGCTATTAAACCATTTTTTTCCTTTGTTGGATATGTTTGCAGATAGAAATGGAAGTTCCTACGGCATTTTTCCAAAGGAAGAGCTCCAGCTCCTTCCAACAATCCCTCTCCCCCTAAAATAAGCCCTGCTTTTGAGAGCAGAGTACAGGCTGTTGCTGGAATGAATAGCACATAATGAGAGCTGCATTTGCCTACACACCATCGCCCCAGAACCTGTGTCTAATTCATTACTGCAAAGCATTTGGAGATGTCATGAGGAGGAAAGACACTCCATAAAATTAAATTCTATTATTCCCACTTAATAATGTTTCGAACACGAAACCATTTTCGTGTAGTTTGAAAAGTAATTGAAGATATCCCAAGATAGATTACTCTAAGCTAGAATTTCCAAAAAGGTTCTTTGCTTCTTGCTCATCGAATTTGTGCTTAGTGATTGAGGAGCTATTGCCTTCAAGGATGTGTCAATTGAATTACCAAAGATTTGCTACTTCAAAAGTAAGAAAGCTTCATAAAATTATGTGTAATGGATATAATGGATGTGAGTTCTAATCCACAGCTGATGAAACACTGATAGAAATTTTAGCCAAAGTTCTGGATTACTTCATCAGATTCCCAGTGTGTTGGTGAACCCCTGAACTTGTGAGCTGGCAGAAGCACAAGAGATACTTAAGCCATGCAGGAAACAAACAAACAAACAAAAAAAAACCCCTCCCCTGAATGCTGTGCAAGTTTTCAGAGGGACCTTCACAGGTTGGAGAGATGGGCAGAGAAGAACTGTCTGAAATTCAGCCATGGCGAAGTCAGGTCCTTAACCTGAGGGAGAACAACCCCAGGCAGCAGCACAGGTGACCTGCTGGGGAAGGACCTGAGGGCCACTGAGCTGTTCCTGGGCCAGCAGAGTGTCCTGAGGGCTGGGAGCCCAATGGGATCCTGGGGGGCGCTGGGATGAGCGTTCCCAGCAGGTCAGGGCTGATCCTGCCCCTGTGCCCAGCCCTGCAGCCACCTCTGGCTGCTGTGCCCAGCTCTGGCTCCTCAGCACAGCAGGGACAGGAGCTCCTGCAGCTGAGCGAGGGCCTGGAGCAGCTCCGTGCCCAGGAAAGGCTGAGGGAGCTGGGGCTGCTCAGCCTGGAGAGGAGCCCCAGCTGAGAGGGGCCTCAGCCCTGTGTGTCCCTGCGTGTCCCAGTCCATCCCAGTCCATCCCAGTCCATCCCAGTGTGTCCCAGTGTGTCCCTGTGTGCAGGGAGGGCAGGGCAGGCCCAGGCTCTGCTCCAGGCCCAGCAATGGCCCCAGAGCCACGGGCAGGGACTGAGCCCAGCAATTCCCTGCACAGGAGGCACAACTGGTGCCCTGGGCAGTGCCAGCCCTGAGCACAGAGCAGAGAGGGGCTGGAGTCTCCTCCCTGGGGACATTCCAGAGCCCTCTGCACACACTCCTGTGCCCTGGGCTCTGAATCACTGGTGCCACCATCAGTGACCCCTGTGGTCCCTTCCAGCCTGACCCATCCCGTGACCCTGTGAAAATAAATATAATGACCTCATTAATTAGTGCCAGCTGAAGCCAACAGTCACTGGAGAGGAAGTTTCAAGATGTGCCCTTGTCCTTCCATTAGAAAAATCACAAGGAGTTTATCCACTGTCTTGTCCAAGAATATTCCATTACGAGACAAGTGACCTAGGAACTCAATGTTTTGATTCCCATCTGGAATTTGATTCAATCTTCTCCTGCTTGACATTGAAGATGTTATTTTTGTGCTGCCTGTTTGGCACTCCTGATGTCTTCTTGTTCCCCTCTGACAGAACCATGGCAGACTCTGCAGCACAGGATGTCAAACAAGGAGAGTTTTATCCGAAAGTGCCTGATTTTCTTTGGCTGAGAAGGGAAAGAGTGACTTGAAGGCCACACTTTCTGTGTTGCCCCTTTAAACTGATAAACGTTGCACCAGCATGATAATAATTTGAGATTAAATTCAGTGCAAGGCAGGACATCGCAGCCTCAGATATTGTAGGACTGGGCAGCAACTCTTTTGCCTGAGCAAGTTGGTAGAAGGGAAATAGCTTTAAAATAAAAAATAAAAAACTCCATTAGAAAACAACAGTTTGCATCTTCTTTCTTACACTCTCAGTTGAATGAAAGACCTCACAAACAATGCAAAAAGTACAGAGCAGCATTTTAAATGGCCTTTTTGATAGCTGAAGTTATGATGCTTCACTTTATTTTAATTTCACCCGTCCCTCCTTGCACCACAACATCACCTATTGCTGGCACTTTGGAAAGTGCACATCATTTCAAGCACAAAAAACCAGAATTTGGTGCTTTTTAGTAAATACCCAGGAAGTTCAGTAACCATGTGAGACATCCCCACACAACAGGAGCAGGGTCTGGCTCTGCTGCTCCTGGGAGTTTGGGGAAGATTTGGGTTTTTCAGAGCAGGCACTGACAGCAGCAGCCCATGGATTCAAAATTCCCTGCAGAAATCACTCCATGCTGACTACAGAGCTACGAAAAAAAACCTGAAATATGAGCATCACTGTGTTAGGAGAGATAAAAAAATGAGTCCTGCTTTGCTTGATGTGTTTTCTGAGGTGGCAATTCTTGTTTACCCAGTGATCTCCAGAGGAAATACAACCACAGTCATCCCTTAAAGGCAACTCTTGTCCTGAAATGAAACACGGTGTTGTTTGCTTTTTTTTATCTTGTTCTGTTTTGTTGTTTGCTCTTTTTGTTGTTTTGTTTTGTGGTTTGGATTTTGGTTTTTTATTTGAAGGCAGCAAATCTCACTCTGCTGTCAGTCTGTGTTCAAACTCAAATCTGCTAAAATCAGGAACAAAAGTATGTTTTAATGTTTGATTCTCCCCCAAGTTAATCTGCTAGAACTCATTCTGTCAGAGAGGGTGGAATTCCTTCTTTATCTGCCATCAAAAAACAAATTTCTTAGAGGTGTTCTAGCTCCCTTAAAATATTCAATTGTGAAGAAACAGATGAGTGGAAAAAGTTTCCTAATTTCCAGATCATCTTGGGTGTATGTGTGCACATGCTTGTGATCATTAGAGAAAGGGAAAAGGACGAAATTTTATATAACTCTTAAGTTATATAAACTCTTAAATTTATTGATAACAGTAAGAGTATTGATAACTCTTAAGTTCATTGATAACAGTACCAAAGATTAATTTTTTTCAATAGAGATACCTAGAAATTAATATTTAATATTAAGAAATTACATGCATACAAGCATACTTTTATCTAGTAAAGAAGGAAGACCAGAACTTCAGTAGTGGGCATTTCTTTTAAGAAAAGTAGAAAAAAAGACCTCAAAAAATTTTAGATTTGTCCTTATATGTTATATTTAATACTTTTACTTTCAAATGAAATGTCATTCAAATCCCCTTTGTCATGAGAGACTTCATCATTAGTAAAATGTATTTAATAATAGGCAAGAGCAAAGTAATAATATTTAATATCAATTTGTTATTAGTCTAATAAATCCAGCCTTCCATCTCCAGCACTCAAATTGATCTTTCCCAACTGTTCACTCCTGATAAAGTCTGAGTTCTGTAGCAGAAGGAGGTGGTTTAAGGTCACATTATAAATCACCACGGACACAAATTCCTGATGGTTTTCAGAGTGCTGTGCTTTCCTTTGATGATTAATGTCATGCAAAAAAAACTTTCACAGAGGACCTTTTTTGTCAAAAAATTACACTCTTGTGCTACTTCTTTCTTCCTTGCTTGCTTTTTTTCCCCTTTCATAACAAAGCATGGATCTGATGGTGGATGCTGCATTATCAGCATGGCTTAGGGCACTGTCCTCACTCAGATCCAGGACATAACCTTAAACCTTTCTTTTCATACAAAATGCTCTCAGGGGTGTATGAATGCAGTTCTGAAGCATTATCTGCTTGTTTCATGAACGCCAGTAGTTCCTATTACTGTGACATTTCAGCTTTTTTTTTTTTTTTTTTTTTTTTAACAGTAGAAGTCCAACTTTTTGAAGTCCAAGTAGTGGTTTGTTTGGTATGGAAAATGTTTCTTGAGGTTTCTGTACCAGATAAAAGCCAGGACTGGGATAAGGTGCTTAGCAGAGAGGAGAGGCTGTGAAACTGAGGGAGCTGGGAAGGGGCTGGAGAATTCCTGAGAGAGCTGGGAAGAGGCTGGAGAATTCCTGAGGGAGCTGGGAAGGGGCTGGAGAATCCCTGAGGGAGCTGGGAAGGGGCTGGAGAATCCCTGAGGAGCTGGGAAGGCTCAGCCTGGAGCAAAGGAGGCTCAG
The DNA here is from genome assembly GCA_013400315.1 of Bombycilla garrulus. Taxonomy (NCBI): domain Eukaryota; kingdom Metazoa; phylum Chordata; class Aves; order Passeriformes; family Bombycillidae; genus Bombycilla; species Bombycilla garrulus. The sequence continues at coordinate 127,684 of VXBU01009743.1, read as the reverse complement.
GGGCCCTGGTGGCTCTGCACAAGTCCCTGCCAGGAGGGGACAGCCGGGGGGGTCGGGCTGTGCTCCAGGAACAGGGACAGGAGCAGAGGGAACGGCCTCAGGCTGGGCCAGGGCAGCTCAGGGTGGCACCAGGAGCAATTTCCCCATGGAAAGGGAGCTCAGGGATTGGGGAAAAGCTGCCCAGGGAGGTTTGGAGTGCCCAGCCCTGCAGGTGGCACCTGGAGGTGGCCTTTTCCAGCCTCAGGGATCCTGGGGTTCTGAGGTAGACGTGGACAGAGCTCAGCTCTGTGCAGTTAGGAAATGGTGCTGCTCCTGGGTAAAGTGGGGGGACATCCCTTGAGCAGCCTGGTACCCCTGCAGCAGGGCCTGCTCATCACACCCAAGGAGCCTTGGAAAACCACATTTTCCTGCCAAATGACACCTGGCAGGGACAGTTGTCAGCCTGTGCCTTTCCCCGGTGCTGTTTTTAGCACAGTCTCAGTCAAAGAGAGGTGTCGCCGTGCTGACTCCTGTCCCCAGCCACTCCAGCACCTACCGAAGGTCACTTTGCCCAGAAAGCTCCTCTTTGTCCCTGAGCTGAGACAAGGAGCTTCTGTCTGGGGATACTGCCCATTCAAGTAATATTTTTGTGGAAATTCCCTCCCTTACTGAGTTTTTTTGAGGAAAAAAGAGCTGAGATTTGCTCAGCCATGGCACTGTCACAGCCTTGACACAGGTGTAGGGGTGGGGAGGTGGGGCTCAGTCACCAGAGGGGTCACAACGGCCCCACCACATCCTCTCAAAACCATTTAATTGGAGTTTCAAGGGCTCTGCAGTTTTCATTCAACCCAAACTTTGTCTCTGAAATCAGGAGACTGGGTCCAGCCTCCACTGCTCTGCGCTGTGGGATATTGGATTTTCACTGAATTTGAGGGCTCTTGATTGACCAAGCCTCTGTCTTGGCTACAGCAGCTAGGACCGTCTGAAATAGGAAAAAAAAAATAAATTAAAAAAAATAATGCAAGGAGCAAGAGCCGAGATCAGCAGGTTTGATTGGGAGTCCCTCAAGTGCCTCAGTTCATCTCGGTGTCAGCCCAGAGCCACACCACACGCTCCAGCTCCCATAGAAAATCTATTTATTTCCAAATAAGTGTTTTTTTCCTGCAGTGGAAGTGGTTTGTGGGTTGCCCTTTTGTCAGGAAGGCCTAACACACTTGAGTATTTTAGCAGAGAGTGAAAAACAGAGGAGGGTTTCCTCCTCCGTTATCACTTTGGTTGAGTAATTTCAATTTCTCCAGCTAGATACATATAGATAAATAAATACAAGCTTCACACTTCATAGTAGGAAAAACTGAGAAATTACAAGAGAAAAAAAAAAAAAGCCCACAGAGGTTCAGGCTATTTAGGAGTGAAGTTAAATCCCTAAATAAAATAGAAATACATAATGGATGAACGTCCTCCCCTCACATTGCCACTTGCACTCAGGTGTATTTCTATTTCTATATTACAGATATATATTTGTTTTTCATTTTGTCTGTTCCCCCAGGAGAAGCCCAAAGAGAAACAGAGATGGCCAAATTGACAGAGTCGATGAGTGAGTACAAATAGGAAGTTCAACCACTTTCTTTTCCCTTCTGTCCCCCTCCCTCTCATAAAGCCACAAACTCAGAACGCAGTGCTTGCATCCAGGGATCTCATTCAGTGCCGTTTTCACTCCCAGATTCATCATAAATCATTCCACTCCTAAAAAAAAAAGAGAAAATAGGAATCCCCAGAACAAGGGCTGCTATTTTCTTCTTTAAAAAAAAAAAAAAATCTGCTTAAATCGCATCTATTTGGGCTTAAATCCAGCAAAGAACCTGCTCCGTGTTTGACTTTGTGAGCCTGAGGGTTTTTTTAAAATAGAATGTAACTAATTGTGGATTTAATAAGTGCCTAATTTACTTGATTCATGTGTCCCTTTACAAGCTTACAGAAGGTCACTCTAAATCCAGTGCAATTATTCAGGATTGTTGCCTGTGCCACATTTATCCCACAGGAATTATGCCCAGAGATGTATCTGGAAAGCTTTCAGTTGGTTTCTCTGGTTTGTGAGAGCTTTGTGTTGTCTTAAATGTTTGCCCAACAAGAAACAATTTGTATTTTTGCCATATTTTGGGATCTAGGTAATGGAGTAGTGGCTGTAAGCTTTTGCAGCTGGGAGACTCTGGATGGATAATTTATTTGTGTACAAAATCTGGAGGCCATTTAGGATGAAATCCTGGTAGACCACTGCCTCTTACCCAAAATTCATCAGCTCCGAAGTCTGTGGAAGTTTAAATGAATTGACTCAAAAGGGAGAAATATTTCACTCTGCTTAAATAGCAACTACAGAAAGACAGAAATACAGATATGCAGAACTTGTTTATATCAGAAATTTTTCTTACCTTTTTCTTTTATCTGTTATTTTTTTCTGCTTGTGCACAGAAGGTCTATTCCTAGGACAGCACTTCCCTGACTTTTTACTCTCCCAAATCCCTTTGTTACCTTTTGAATTAATTCCCTGCATCTCCTTACCCCTGCCATGGCGGGGCAGAGCCACCACTACAAGCTCCAAAAATATTATTTCAGTACCAGAAACAGTCAATCCCAAAAAAAGGTGCAGCAGACCTGGGAGATCTTAGAGATCTTCTTGTTCCAACCCTTCTGCCAAGGCTGATGGGCAGACCCTGGCACAGGGTGGAATTCCCAGAGCAGCTGGGGCTGCCCCTGGATCCCTGGCAGTGCCCAAGATCAGGTTGGACACTGGGGCTGGGACACCCTGGGACAGTGGGAGGTGTCCCTGCCCACAGCAGGGGATGAGTTTTAAGGTCACTTCCAACCCAAACCATTCTGAGATTCTCTGATTTTTATATTGCGGCAGTATATATATAAAAGTATAATTTATTACATATAAGTATAATATATTATATAANNAATTTGTCCTTGGTGCTCAGCTGGAAAGGAATTGTTTTGTGTCCCTGCTCTGTGCAGAGAGCTCAGCAACCCTGAATATGAAACCCAGAACTGCACATTAAACCAGCACAGAGTCTGAAAAATAGAAAAGCTCAAACTTAAGGCATCAATATAAATAATTGTATTTCCATGATGCAGAAATGTTTAATATCACATAATAGAAAACTTAAAGTGTAAAGTTTTAGAATACAATGATATATATAAAACAAGATACAAGTTTCAGAACAAAAATTTATCCTTCTTCATCACCTTCTTAATAAGTCTAATATTATATAATTAAATAAAAAGTCCACATAACAAGCCACTAGTTATTAAATTAAAAATAATTTCAATAACATCTCTTAATTAAACAATTTACCCCTAAAAACCATATTAAAAAAAAGATAAAACTCCATTTTTATTAACTTAAAATACTATTAAACTCACGATTTATGAAACTATAACATAAATAAGAGCTAATAAACATCTAAATCCAAACAAAAAATACCATCTCACACATTTAATCCCAACCCTAAAAAAAATAAATAAACCACAACAGCCTGGAGAAATGGCTTGATCGTCGTACCAATATAACAGAATTATTACTTGCCTCCCTGCTTCACCCAAGAGCTGCTCTCCCCTTTTCCCTCTGCTCATTTTTGCACAGCCCCAGGAAAAATCAATCCCCTTCCCTCCTCTGGTCTGTATTTTCTCTCTGTCAGAACACCCTGCTGAAGTTCCCAAGCGCTGCTCTCTGTCCCTTCTCCTCCATAAAGATTTTTCTGGAAGTTTCTGGAAGTTTTCTGGAAGATGCAGAGGTTGTTCCAAGGCTGTTAGAATGTTTTTGCCAGCAGGAATAACAGTCTGTATTTTTGTCATATTTTGCATTTCCGTTCTCAGAGGCTCCGTCACGTTGTAGGGAACACTGTTAAGGAAAAAAATTGCATTATTGTTATTTTCTGTCCTCTTCCCGTAGAACTTTTATGGTGATGGAAAGAGATGAGGTATCATGACAGACCATTGTACTTGAGATCTGTTTTCCTTGAAAGTTAATAAAAAAAAAAGTGAGGGGAAAAATCATTTTAATGCAACAGTTAAAGCACAAACTAGCAAGAAATGTTCTGCTAAATTTTTCAGGATTGTCCCCAAGAGCTGGTACAGAAGCAGAAATGAACACCAAATAACACCATTCTTTGCCTCAAGTTATTATTTTACATTTCTTGCACAGAATTAATAGAAAGCCACCACAATTACACTGAGCCCCAGGGAACTGTCCAAGAATTCCTTTATAATGCCTTAAAATCCACATGCATTTTAAAATTTCTTTATAGCCTGAGTTAGGCAATTTTCCTCATATAACCTTGGAATAATTAAAAGCTGAGCATATCCACGAAGCCAAGAATGAAATTATTTTCCTTGAAACTTTTGTTTTCTTCCCTCCCTGTTGTTCTCAAGCTCCCCCATGCCTTGGTGATCATTTTTAACCCAAATGGTTAAAGCCCAGCAGGGAAGGTAGGAAAGCAAATATTCAACAGCAGAGGAAGGAATCAAATGTTCATCCTGACCTATTTGGCCAATATGAAAAATTTGTTTAGAGAAACATCCTCCACAGAACTATCCAGTCCTCAGGAACGATCCTCATGGGGAATGCTTTGTGGAACAAGGCATTTAGTGAGTAGCCAAATATGTTGGTGTATTTAAGAAAAGTCATTTTGAGGATGTCAAAGTTCTCAGCTTCGCAGAAAAACATGGCTCTCGCGTGCAGTGGGATGTGTGACATGAGCAGAGGGAAGCTGCTCCGGGCTGGGATGGAGAATGGGCAGGCCTGGATGTCTGACACTGACATCCAATTAAAATCTGCTCCAGCAGCAGGGACGCAGCAGTGACCTGCTCTGTTTGCTCTGCTGCCCACTCACTCCACAGACACACCTGCCCGAGGACAGCCAGAGGCAGCAGCGCTGCTTTGAAATAAGGATGTTCCTTCATTTGTTACAAAAATGTGAGCTCCAAATGTCCGTGGATGTATTTCCGCAGACAGTGAAGTAATGAATGCTGAGACCTCAGATGACTCCAGATAAAACCTTCTGAATTATGGATGCCACGAATTTTACTCAGGGAGGGTAGAAAGGGTATAAGCCAACCTGAAGGAATTTCAGGAGCAGACAAACCCCAGGAGAGAGTTGGTTTATCATGAAGAGTTTTTCCCTAAAGGTTTCGTTCTCTTGTCTGCGCTGTCTGAGCCTGAAGTGTCCCTATTGCTCTCTCAGACTTGTAGGGAGAGTTTATAAAGAGAAAAAATGTTTCTGCTTTGAGTTACTTGGAAGACACAGCTTTTCCAGATTTGCACGTGCCAGGGTAGTCTGGAGTTTTTCAGCAGTTCAGATTATTTTGAATTAGTGTTTTATGACATTTAAGAAAAACATATGGTACATTACAGTAAACACAGATCCAACCTTCTCTCTGCCTATAGGACATTGTAGCATTCCTACTTCCACCTTTTTTTTTTAATCCACTACTACAGCTTTTATCTTTGCCTTTTGTTCAGTTTCCTGAGCTGCATCTACAGAATTGTTGGCAGGAATTTAGGGGGAGAGTCTGTCCCCGAGCCCCTCAGGTGAACTCAGTCCAGGGCACTGATTATTCACTCTCAGAGAGCATTTCTAGGAACAGACTTCCAGTTCAACATTTCACACTGGTATCAAGTGCCGCTCATTTGTTACAAAGTGCAGATGCTTAAAATGCAAAATTCAAAAGCAAAAACTCCAAAGCACTTGGAAAACTCATTCAAGAAAGACATTTGCCTGTGCTTGGGGGAGTAATTTATTTCAAAAATATTTATTTCAAAAATATCCAGCTATCCTCTGGTTATCCTTTATGAGGTGTGCCAGGAGCAGAATAGCAAGGCTGGTTTCCCCACAATCTGCAATTTCCTTATCTCATGTCTGCTGTTACAGTTATTACTGAGGAAGCGGTTTTGTACCAAATATTAAGCTACAGATTTAAGTGATACATCTAATTATTGTTGATTCAATACTGTTTATGTAGGTTGATAACATTTATTTACAATTTAACTCCCTGAATCTTTGGTCAAATTTGAATTACGAGTAACCAGAATATGTATGATTTTATTGTTGTTGTTGTTTTGGTTGTTTCAGCAAAAAGTAGCTGAAGCATACAATCAAAAGAACAGAAAGAACATTGCTATAATTAAATGAAAAAACAGTTTATTCATTGTGGCAAAGGTCAGGTTTTGAGAGGAGAATGAAATTCTAAAGCAAGAATTCATTATGCAGGAAAGCAAGAATTTTATTGTCTCAGTGATGCACTGACAGGGGCCTAGAAGAGCTGTGAACTTATTTATGCAATAATCAACAAAGAAACTTGTCTTAGGCAGGAAGATGACTGACAGATTTTCCAGCCCTGGCTATATAACATTGTGAAGAGCATTTTCTTGGCATTCTCTGAGCTTTTAAGGGTCTTATCTTTACCTTTTCTCTGCAAGTGTGAAGGACAAAAATTAGGGTGGTTTTTTTTTTTTATCAAATGAAAACCAAGGCCCTCACAAAGTCATTTGATTCTAGAAGCCTGGATTTTTCAAAAAACATATTAAATTTTGATAGCACTGCTAATATTCCTTGGCTAAGCTAAAAATCTTTGTGAAAATTAAATTCCAAATCTCAGGGATGAGATAACCAAGAGCTGAATTATGAATGAAGTAAAAATTTCTGCTTTTCTAGTTAGGAACAGTGATTACATACAGGCTACACTGGACTTCTTCTCTTTAAAACAGAGTATTTCCAGTTCCTTCCACCTTTATATTTATTTTTCTTTATTTTTATTAGCTCCAGGTTACCCATTGCTAAATCATCCACTTCTAAAATAGAGGCTGCAGTCAGGCTGCCACTATTTCAAAATTCTCAGTGTTCCTTTGCAATCATGTGGCCCACAGCAGAATCAAGCTGGGTTTTCCAGTCCCATCCTTCCCAGGGCAAAGTGGGATTTGATTCCATGCTGAATTTAAGTTGTTTAGGTGCAAAGTTCTTAGATAAAACATTTTTCCCAGCTTCCCAGGACACTGCTCTCTACAGATCCCAGTCCATGGTCCTGTTGCAGCAACATCTTCTGAAGGGAATATTTGTGACTCTGGAGGAGTTTTGGTATGAGATACATTTAGGAATGAGATGGACTTCAGAGGGCAAATATATGCCATGGGGGGTTGGAAATTATAATTAATTTAAGCATGTGCAGAAATTTAATATTGAAAGGCAAAGCCGCTTCAGATTTTAAGGAACAGATTTTGAGGACCTTGGTCAAAAATGGCAGTTAAACGGTTTAAGCTTTAACTGAGACATCGTTTTCTCATCATACACGAATAATAAGTGTACCTTCAATTGTGGGCCAGGGAGAATTGCCCCCTGAACTATCCCAGGAAGTGTTCAAATCCATCTTGGAGCAATCTGGGATGGTGAGAGGTGTTCCTGCCCATGGCAGGGGTGGCACTGGATGATCTTTAAGGTCTCTCCCAGCCCAAACCATTCCATGATTCTGTTTGGGGCTTGGTTTCATGATTTTAATGCTCTTCTAATGCAGAGCCTTTTTTAACTACATTTATTTAACATCCACTTAAATCTTCCAGAGGTGCCAACCAACTTCTTCAGCTGGAGAAGTGAACATTGTGCAGTGCTGGAAGGGCAGCTTCCACCTGTAAAGAGCAGGAAGTTCAGCTTCACTGAGGATAAAAAAAGTCACTAAAAATGTCTAACCAATTGTCACCACCAAGAGCAGATGAGTCGAATTCAAGGGTGAAAACAAGGATCAATGTTTCTGAAAGCTGTAGAAACCTTTCTCTCCTGGATCAGCCTTATCAAGTGGAGAAGAGACCATAATGGATTTTAGTTCTAGGAAACAGAATGTGAGGGACAACAAAGAATGCTGGTCAACAGCAAGGGAAAAACAATCCAGGAAAAAATAAGCATTTGAGATGTACAGGTAGAGCTGCTAAACAGGTAGTACCATCAAGTATTGGATTTTTTAAACCTTAGACTTTGAAAATTGTTTGCAAAGGCGTCCAGAATCGATGACTGGAAAATATCATAGAGCACGGCAAGATAAACTATTTGATGTGAAAGACAAATATCCAACCTCATTGGAAAAAAGGGCCTGCTTGTACTTTCCAATATAAACAATGAGAGAAAGGTTCTGTCAGCGTGTTTTGGACAGATGTTTTTTAATTGCTTTTTAATTGGGTATTAAATTAATCCCTAAAGCCAGTCTGTATTTTTCACCTGCCTTCATTGCTCTTCAAACATTTGACAGGGGATAGCAGGGACAATATTACCTGTTTTAAAGGCAAAATAATGCCTGCAAGTGTGTGCACAGAACACATTAATTCAAAGTGTGTTATTGCTGAGTGACTGCCCATACTCACAGCTCAGCCTCTTCCAACTTTATTTACCACTATTCCTTTCACCATAAAATATCTTGAAGTGCATGGAGGAGAAAACCAGAAAGACTCCAGTGAGAGTCATTGCCAACAATGAGAGAGCTGTTAAAAAATAAACCGGCAAGAAGGCAGAGACCTGCAAGATCTGTCCTCGCTGAGGGAGTCCAGCACTGTTTTCAGAGCCAGGGATGGCAGTGATTGCTGAATGGGGCTGTTCTGCTCCTCAAAATCAGTCAATCCCCAACTTCAGCATTACTCCCTTTGCAGTTCCTGCCCAGGAATGTCTCACAGGCCTCTCCCTCTGCAGGAAAAGGAGGACACAGCTGCGTTCACCTGCTGATCCTCACTGTTAGCACTGCTCTGAAATTCTGTCATGTAATGAGAGATTGCTCTTTCTTCCTAAATAATTCCCCTATCTCCCTTCTTCAAACATCTGCCAGCTTGCAGAACCTCTCTCTAATCACCCTGTTAGATTTTATAATCCTCATCAGCATCCAGGGCCTCCAGTCCTGGCTGTTCCTTGCTGAACTCCCCCCACTTTGTGATCCTCACACTCCATAAGTACATTTATAAATCCACATACCTGTAAGAAAAATAGTGCAAAAAAAGAAAGGTTCATCCAAAATAAAACCCTGTGTTCCTTCAGGGCACACACAGGCGATTCCAGCATGGCTGGTGGTAAAATACCTCAGATAGGGGCACTTCTCCTGGTCCCCCCTGACACCACTGAGATGCTGAGGCATCAAATCCTCAGTGCAGGAGAGACCTGGAGGGGCTGGAGCGTGTCCAGGACAGGGAACGGAGCTGGGAAGGGGCTGGAGAATCCCTGAGGGAGCTGGGAAGGGGCTGGAGAATCCCTGAGGAGCTGGGAAGGGGCTGGAGAATTCCTGAGGGAGCTGGGAAGGGGCTGGAGAATCCCTGAGGAGCTGGGAAGGCTCAGCCTGGAGCAAAGGAGGCTCAGGGGCCCTGGTGGCTCTGCACAAGTCCCTGCCAGGAGGGGACAGCCGGGGGGGTCGGGCTGTGCTCCAGGAACAGGGACAGGAGCAGAGGGAACGGCCTCAGGCTGGGCCAGGGCAGCTCAGGGTGGCACCAGGAGCAATTTCCCCATGGAAAGGGAGCTCAGGGATTGGGAAAAGCTGCCCAGGGAGGTTTGGAGTGCCCATCCCTGCAGGTGGCACTCAGAGCTCTGGGTGGGGACGAGGTGGGGATGGGTCACAGCTTGGAATTGTGATACTGGAAGTCTTTTCCAGCTTTAAGGGTTCTGTGATTCCGTGATCTGGGAATCATGGAGGCCAGATCTGACCCTCCTGCCTGACTCCAAGTGTCTCTCTGCGTCTTCAGGCAGCTCACACCTCACACGTGGAACAAAGGGAAGCTGCGTTCCCCTCCCACTGCCTGAGGATGAGTGATGGGGAGTTGATTATGCTTCCAAACCGTGACACTTTCAATTACCATTTTCCTTCATTCACAAGAGCTAAATCACACGATGATTGTCACCGTCTGACATATTTATCATTGTCAGGCTGAGCCTGCTCTCTCTACATCACAGGATTCCTCTGTTCCTCCCGGGATCCTACACAATCAAGTCATGTCACATGTCGTGAAACATTTGCTCACCTGCCTGCAAACCAGAGGACAACAAACAGCATCATTCCCTGTCCTTAGAAATGGCACTTTTTTGTTGAGGTTTAAAACCTATACTTTCACTTGACAGTTTGGGTGGCAGTTTAAATTTCTTTTTCTGCTCTGTGTTTTAGTATTATTTGAGTATTTTTTTTAATGACAGGTAAAGAATAATTTCCTTGGAGATCTCCTGGATGGTGTACTGGCAAATTTTCTCCTTTTTTTTTTTATTTTAAACTTAAATAAAGCAGAACAGAACTATCTCCCAACCTCCTGCTAAGCTGGCTTCCTATGGCATATTGCTCTTGCGTGCAGTTGAGTGTCTTTTTGGTGATAACATGATTATTTAGGGGAGTGTTACTATTTAAGGCACAAGTAACTCATGCTGGTGCACTAATTTGTGGGTGAAGGCTGTGTATTTTTAGAATCCATTCAATCATGTGTGCTGGGCTGTAATGTTTCAAAGTGAAACCTTGAAAAGCACCATACAAACCCCCTGAAAGTGAACAGAAAAACTCCTACTGTTTCTCTGCCTCCTAATCTGATCAGGTGCCCGTGATCATAAAATGAAAAAGAAAGGGAGAGGTTCATGAATGCTGTGAAGTTATTTCTTTATCCCAATCATTTTGAGTGGGTAGATCCCAGTGAGGTGTGAGCTCACTGATTGCTAGTCAGGTATATCAGGAAACAAGAGTTTATCCAGAAAAGTTCTGGATTTCCTGGAAAACTTGAAGGCCAGGTTGTCTCTCCGTGAAACATTTCACTCCTGCAGGTTCCTGTTTTGGATGCCCCAGCTCCAATCAAACCCTTCTCTTCTCCTTCCCTCCCACTTCCACTTCCACAGCCTTGACAAAAGATTTTATGGATCTACATCTTCCCACTCAGCAGCACAAGGCCTGGAAATGCTTCTAAAACGTTATTGGGACAGGTCAGGCATTAATTTATTTTAAAAATTTTGAATGGAATGAGTGATAAACAGAATTTGTCTTAAAAAAAAAACAGATTAAAAATCCAAGGCCTATCATTAAACTTGATAAAGGCCTTCCTAACAATCCTGGAAATGCACTTCTCTTTCTTCCATGGGATAAAACAGTCATAGCAAACAAATTTAATAACTGAAGAATAAGAGGAGGTGAAAAAGTTACCAAACTATACAAAATTTATAACGTACAAATGAAAATGAGGGGTGGAAATGTGCAATTTTAAGTTTAGCAGTGCTTTTTAATTTTAAGGAACTCTTTTCAAACTTCCTTAGGAACAAAGAGGTAAAACCAGAGCGGCAAAACCAAAAATTTAAGAAGATATATAGAGAAGGGGGCTGGGGGAATCTCATTTTTATCAAAAGATTATAATTTCAAATTGAGCCTGCATTGTGTGTTACTATAGAAACTCCCATTTTGTGGCATGTTTGTGGGGAAAAAGTCAAAAGTTGCATTTTAATGAAGGCAGATCACACATCGGCTTTCCTCGGGAAAGCCAAATAAAAGAGAAGTTTCTCTCCAAAACTGGATAATTACCCCAAATACGGTGAGCTAATTAAGGTTACGGGGAAGGGATTTTAAACCCCGAAGTGCCAATATGTTATGTTCGTTTTTCCACGCCAGTCCCTTCCAGATTATGTATTAGATACTGCAGGAGCCTGATGGATTGAGAGGCTCGTTGCCATGGCAATATTTGCTGCTTTGCTGGTATTCCCTACAGAAAGTAANAAAGGAAAGGAAAGGAAAGGTTGGTTCTTATCTCACACTTTCAGAGCATATCTTGCTTTTAGAGACAAGGAAAGCAGAACAGGCAGGGCTGCCCAGGAGGAAGCCAGAGCTGCTGCTGGTTTGCTGTGCTCCAGGTAATTTACAGCTTCAGGGACAGCTAAGAGGTAAAAACCTCTAAAATTAATAAAAAAATTTTTAAAATAACCAAATGCAATNTTTTAAACCCCGAAGTGCCAATATGTTATGTTCGTTTTTCCACGCCAGTCCCTTCCAGATTATGTATTAGATACTGCAGGAGCCTGATGGATTGAGAGGCTCGTTGCCATGGCAATATTTGCTGCTTTGCTGGTATTCCCTACAGAAAGTAAAGGATTTTTTTTTTTCTTTCTTTCCCTACTCAGTTAGACAAATTGGCTAAATATAGCCAGGGATGTTGGGGAACTGAAACAGCAGAATCTGCTGGGGGGGAGGATCAGGGGAAGGACTGGCATTTCTGAGCGCTGAGGAATCACAAGGGGATGTGGATCGGTGAGGAGTGAGGGAAAGGGGGAAACTGGGAAAGGAAAGGAAAGGAAAGNACAGGCAGGGCTGCCCAGGAGGAAGCCAGAGCTGCTGCTGGTTTGCTGTGCTCCAGGTAATTTACAGCTTCAGGGACAGCTAAGAGGTAAAAACCTCTAAAATTAATAAAAAAATTTTTAAAATAACCAAATGCAATGTAGTTGCTTACCACTGAAATTGTCAGTGTAAATCACAATTTGAGCTCCAAATATAAGCTACCTTCTTCTGTTCTGGTTTTTTAGGGGCTTCGTTTTTTGGGGTTTTTTTGGTGGTTTTTTTTTTTTTTTTGGTTAATTTTAATGCTGGGTTGTCAAGAAAGCTATACAAGACAGATTGCTTTGATTAAAAGATATATTACTGTTGNTTTTTTTGGGTTTTTTTTGGTTAATCTTTGCTCACAGTGTTTTTAAAGCAAGGTGTTGATACCATTTCCATCCTCCTCTTGGCACAGGGAAAGCCAATGTGCTTCAGTGAGATGTTAGGGAGTAATGTCTCTTCTGCAGAGTTCAGTCTGTTGCTCGGAGGTGTGGGAAGAGTGTGACAATGTGCTTTCTTTTTAATATTAGCCCGTCTCAGCCAAGCATCTATGGATTGCTGCAGAGTTAAGAAAAAAAAAGGCTGCTTTGTTTCTTCCTTTTCTGCACAGAAATGCACTGATAAATCCATAGTGTTTGCCTTGAGGCTCAGAAAGAACCTGTTCAATAAAACTGCCCAGGCAGCTGTGACTGTCCCTGGGGTCACTTCACTTCCCAGCCACTCTTTCCTCCTCCTTTCCATGCCAGTCATCCATCAGAGTTTTAAATTTTTTAGGATATCAGGCAATCACACCATACTGTGGCTGACAGAGAGTTCACACTCACAAAGAAGAGCACAAGGAATGTGTAATTCAGAGACCAGGGGATTCCCTGAGGATGGGACTTTTCCTGAGGGAGCACACTCCTGAAAGATGCAGGGTGAAGAGGCAGAGGAGAGAAAAGCATGTCTAAAACCAGGATCTGATTCCTCGTGCTTTCTGAAAGGCAGAGAAAACTTCAGAGAGGAAAAAAAAAAATACAGGCAGAGGGCAGAAAAAAGTGGGAACAGCATTGGGAAGAGTGGAGGGGGATGAGAGAGGCAGGAAAGGGATACCTTGGCAGCAGCTTTACAGGCTGTGTTCACTGTGTGTGTGTCACACACAGTTTGTATTGCAGCACCGGCAGGGATGTGATCAGATAGAAAAGAAATACAAGATCATTACAGGAACACCCACCCGAGCAGCGAAGGAGTGAGGGAAAGCAGCGGAATTAAAGATGATGCTGAAGTGGTGAAGTGCTGTTGAGACAGAAATAACAGAGCCCTCTGTTCACACCAACAGCCAGAGCTGGGAATGAAAACAAGAGACAGGTTTGGAAGAGAGGAGGAGAGTAAAAAATCCTTTATAGACCTGAAAGAAATGAAACTAAAAATCAGAGAATTAATTACAGTCCAACAGAAACAGAGGAAAGTTGCAAGGAGGGAAGAGAAAGGTGAGAATTTTTAACATCCTATTTCCACATGGACAACCTCCTCAAAGCCACATTTCTTTGAGAGCACAGGTACTAGAGGGATGCCCTTGAGTCACTCACTGTTCAAAACAATCAGGCTTTGGGGTGAGGGATAATGAACAGGGGCCAAAAGTAGAGGGAAGTTGTGGATTCCACATCTCAGTCAGGTTGGACATTGGGGTTTGGAGCAGCCTGGGACAGTGGGAGGTGTCCCTGCCTTGGCAGGGGTGGCACTGGATCATCTTTAAGGTCCATTCCAACCCAAACCACTCTGGGGTTCCATGATTATTGGAACAGAGGGATCAGGCTGATGGGACTGGAGCTAAATGAGCAGTGACCCCAGGGATGGAGGTCTTTGGGATTTTTGGTTGGTTTTGTGGGGTTTTGGTTTGGGTTGGGGTTTTTTTTGAGAGGAAAGCTTGTTTCTTAATAATAACTCACGCAAAATAAATGACTGAAAAAATCATCCTATCATAGAAGGAGGATGTAGGATCATTGGGAGTGAACGTGAGTCTGTGAAACAAAGAAAAAGAAGAAAAAAAGGTGGTTTTAAATGAGATCCAAGGAGAAAGAGCATGGGAGCTGAGGATCAGCAAGAGAAGAGCACAGAAAACTCTTTACAGATTTGCAAAAGCATAGGAGGGACCCATGGACTCCTCAACAAGAACAAACAAATTAAAGATGCCCTTAGCAAACTGAGCAGGAGCACTTTCAGAGGAGCAGCTCCAGTGAATGCTCTGCAGGTGGGACAGGGGGAAACAGAGAATTGGTGTCCCTTTGGAAATCTCATCTGCAGTGTGTCACTCCCTGATCATCACTGATCATGGCTATGAGGCCACTGTGCTCAAATAAATGCCAGCTGCACACCTGTATATAAAAAAACTAGATTTTCTTAGGCATAGACTGGGAGTAGCTTAATTTTCCACACGAGGCTATGCCAGGATTTTCCACAGAAAATGTCAAAGAATTGACGAGAACAAAGATGTGGGTGGGAGGTGTTGTATCAGACATTCCCAAGGTGGCAGCAGCACGACAGATGTGGTGTTTGAGCTCTTGTGTGCCCCCAGCAGAGGGGAAGCTGTTAGACAACTGTCTGATATTGATTCACACTGCTCGAAATCCATTTGTACTGGCTGGTTTGGGAGCCATTCTAATTTACAGACTGTCATGCAAATTGCTCTTGGCCTGTGAAATATTAATCTATTAGATAGACACCCCATGCCTGCACACCGAACACATGGACTCCAGATCCTTGGGGATTTTGCTTTTTAAACAACAGATTATTGCCCGTGTTCACTAACTACTTCTACAAACAGCTCAGTAATTTCAAGCTTTAATATCCTCCTCAATTCTCTTCCTGCATGACTAGAGGTAATATTTGATGTAGTAGGAATTAAGGACCTGATTCTATTTTTTTTTTCTTTTAAAAGGAAGCAGTTTGCATGCACACAAAGTTGTTTTTTTCAGTGTCTGAAATGGATCTATAGAGATACACATATATAGGCACATATTTGGGGGTGTATAAATATTTGTGTATCTTGCACAACCTTTGATTAGACTGGAGGAGGGGGTGATGGGCAGAATTCAGGATTTGTTAGGGTGTGGCAGGGACATAAAAATCCTGGCCTGGCAGGGCGGGCAGGCCCTGGCACAGAATTCCCAGAGCAGTGGGCAGTGCCCAAGGCCAGGCTGGACACTGGGGCTGGAGCAGCCTGGGACAGTGGGAGGTGTCCCTGCCATGGCAGGGAGATGGAACTGGGTGATTTTTAAGGTTTTTCCCAACCCAAACCACTCAGAAATTCTGCTGAACCCGGGATCTCATTCTGCTGCCAGCTCTGGCCCAGCCCACAAAAGCAAGGCCTGGCTTCCATTAGTGCAGAGCCTTTGCTGAGAAACAGCTTCTAATTCCAGAGCTAACTTCTAACTCCAACTTCTAACTCCTCTAATTCTGAGGAATTCACTTCCTTCTTGGCTTGGTTTCTGGCAGAAGAAAGCACTTGGCACTCACGGCCAGACATCCCTGCTTTATCTGGTTCCTTATCAGGCTCCTCATCCTCCCTAGCGAGGAGCTGGAACAAAGAACCCAGCACTGATGGATCTGGGAGAACGCTGCCTCTTTCTGGGGCTAAAACACATGGGCAGAAAGCGGCAGCCAGGGAGGAAGGAAGCAGCAGAGATCATTAATCTCCCTCAGGCAGACACCTGCACTAGGGATGGAGAGGAGCCCTCAGCACCTTCTGTGGCGGTGGATGTTCCCCACACTGAGAAAATCAGCTTCCCCCCTTTCATTTGTGGCAGAATTTCTGGGCTGCTTCTGCCCTGTGAGAATAAAAAAGTCAGTCTTGATAAACTCCAATAAATCAACGTGGCAAGAGGCTGTTGTTCAAACGCCTGTTGGAGATGGAAGATCAAAGGCAGGCGAGCTGGAGACGTGTTTGCCTTTGAAAAGCCATCCAGGAGAATCCCTGGGAATGTGTTCTCGCAGGTAGAGCAGGGGAGAACTTGAATTTTTCATCTCTTCCTGCCTCCAAGGCAGGGAATGCATCACCCCCCCCCTCCTGACAGCGAGCTGAGGGCCATCAGTCACAGCCCTGGGTGACAGCAGCACAACACTGGAGATGGGATGGGATTTATCCACCACCCCACAGCCACTCCCAAAAAAAAACCCAACAGCAGCAGCAGAGCAGGAGATTATTTACAGGGAGAAACATGAATTTTCTCCAATCCAAGCTAAACCAGCTGCCTGAGGCTCTGCCCTCTCCACGGGTTTTCCTGAGGGTGCCGCACCAGAACCTTTAGAGCTACGAGGTCTGAGTGCTGCTCGTTATCATGGTGAAATCCAGCAATTATTCAACTATAACAACCTGTGCTGCATTTCCACCTAAAAAATACAGGTTATTCACGTGGGTTTAGCTCGTGTTTGAATTAGTGGAGCAGGATTTTTTATATATTAAGAGTTTTGTCTTAAATTGATTGTGAAATTCGGCCACCTGATGGACTCAGCGGTATTTGAGTGTGAGGAAAGTGTTTAACAAAACCAATTGGTGTCACTCCAAGCACACACACACACGTTAAAACAAATAATCCATTTTTTTCCATTACATCAATTCAAGCAAAGAAAAATATGCTTTTTTTTTGGTAGTTTAACCCCCAAATTTAAATGGATCACAGTCCTTTAGCACCATCTTGAGAATAAAATTGACACAGTATTATTTTACTGCAGCAGTCTTTTAAACTTTAGTGGTGTAGAAGACTGATGGGGTAACTCCTTGTTTTTCCTTCCTGTAATCATTACTTCACATTATTTTATATTCACCTCAATAAATCCATCCCAAGAGCAGCATGTGACATGAAGATTATTATTTGCTGGTAGCTTTATTATATAAGCAATAACAGTGCAGAAAATGATAGAAAGCTTTGCAGCTGCATTGGCAACACCCTAATGAACTGTCATTTTAATATATGTTCTTACTAGCCTTGATGGAAGGCACCACAGGAAAGTTATCACTCACATTTTTTAAAAGATATGAATATTATGAAGACTGTGAAAACATGACAGGAAGGGATTGTTGCTCTGTAGAGCAAGCAATTATTTATTCTGATTTTATAACACAAACTCTTACATGAGAAAAATCCCCATTAAGTATTATTTTAAAGGTTTTTCCTATAAATAGCTCATGAAATCATTGATTTCCATTCCTTAAATGCATTAGGAACAGAGAGTCACTAAGCAGGAACTGAAGGGATAAAAGGAAAAATTGATACAAATATTTTTATTTCCAATGCGCATCAAGACAGAATTCTCTGTGATTACAAAACCAAACCCTGGAATGATTACAAAAAAATAGAATCTCATTTGTGTGACACACAGGTGTGTGCACAGGCAGATTCAGACACACACAAAACAAATTTTCAGGAAACCTGGAGAGAGACAATTCCCAAGGGATGAGGGACAGCACACAGGGAATGGCTTCAGAGTAGGGTTTGATGGGATTTGGGGCAGGAATCGTTCCCTGGGAGGGGCTGGGATGGAATTCCCAGAGCAGCTGTGGCTGCCCCTGGATCCCTTGGACACTGGGGCTGGGACACCCTGGGACAGTGGGAGGTGTCCCTGCCATGGAATGATCTTTAAATTCCCTTCCAACCCAAACCATGCTATGATTCCAGGATATCCCTCCTGGTCCTGCAGGTCCTGCTTCTCTCAAACATGTTCAGGAACAGTCGATTCTTCCAGCTCCAAGTCTCTGAGCTGCCCTGGAAGATCCGTGCCAGCATTTAGGGCTGTCAGGTTTCCTCAGCAGTGCAAACATCCCCTCACAAGCAGCGTGGCAGAGGCAGAGTCTGTGCTTCTGGGAGCTGATGGCTGTTAATGTGGGACTTCCCAAGGATCTCCATCTCTTCCCAGAGAATTCAGAGCAATTTCAGTGCACACACATATTTTTGCTCAGCCTGAAATCCCTCCATGCTCCTTCACAGAGCTTGGGCGCGTCCAGAGGAGGCAGCGAGGCTGGAGAGGGGCTGGGAACACAAACCCTGTGAGGAACCCCTGAGGGAGCTGGGGCTGCTCAGCCTGGAGAAAAGGAGACTCAGGGCTGAGCTCATCACTCTCTGCAGCTCCCTGCAGGGTGCCTGTGCTCAGCTGGGCTGGGGCTCTTTCTCCAGGAACTGACACAACGAGGGGACACAGCCTCCCGCTGCAGCAAGGGAAATCCGGGTTGGATATTGGGAAGAAGTTCTTGAGGAAAGGGTGATAAAGTGCTGGAATGGCTGCCCGGGGAGGTGCTGCAGTCACCGTCCCTGGATGTGTTTAAAGAAAGCCTGGATGTGGCACTGGGTGCCAGGGTTGAGTTGAGGAGTTGGGCACGGCTTGGACTCGATGGGCTTGGAGGTCTCTTCCACCCTGGGGATTCCGGGATTCTGGGATTCTGTGAAGGTGCACAAGTGCCTTCCTTCCTTCCCACCAGCCTCCCGGGGGATCATTACTCATTTCCCAGGGTGGCTGGGCAGGATGGCCCCAGGGCTGCACCAGCTGAGCTTCCTGAGGGAAAACAACCCTCTCCCGTGGATTTCCATCTGTGTGTTCCCTCCTGCTCCAAGGGAGCCCGCAGAGCTCCGCGCTGTGCCCACACTCCTTCCTAAGGACAAGTGTAGAAATTGCAGTTGGTTCAGGATGGATTTTGCCCTCAGCTGGATCACACGAACTGAATCATCACCTCTCTCCTCTCCCAGTGTTTCTCGCACAGGAGGGAGCCACATCTCCCCGCACCACTCAGAATTTAGTGTCTCAGACCTCTGCTCTCTGTGCCTTCTCCTTGGTGCTCTTGCTGGGAGCTCCTCACCACCAGAATGGAGGTGAAAAAGCCATGAGAATCTTCTATTCTCCCATCACAAGAATTCCAGCTTTTCCAAAGAAAACAGAGCATCCTGTTGACATCAGTAGCAAGCAAAAACCTAAAGTCCTTTAAAAAAAAAATAAGCCCTGCCTGAAAATAAACCTCAGAAAAAAACCCTGAAAAATAAACATTCTCTTCAGCAGAAGTAACACAGCAGATAAAAGGTGCTGCTTAAATCAAAGGTTCTTCAGGAGCTGTTGCAAGGCCTATAAAAAAAGAACTACAGGTCTATCAAAAGCCTCTCTTCCCACAGGGAATTTGGTTTTGGAGCTCAGGAGCAGGTTTCTGGTCACTGCTGCTGAAGTCAGCGCAACAATAAGTCAAAATCCAATATACTTTATATTACAAGGTCAGAGCTATAATGTGGGAGTGAATTAACAGAGAGAAAATAAAATTATACATAAATAAATTTATAAAAAATCAGAGCACATTCTCATTTAAATGGTTACCTTGGATCAGGTATTCCTTGGCAGAGCTACAGCTCATTTACATCTGGAAGGTCAAAATTTCCCCTGCAAGACAAAAAAACTGTGTTTCCAACCCTGTGCATTCTGCAATACTGGCAACAGTTTGGGTCAGGGGTGTTTCCTGATGCACACGGACACCTTTGCCTGTAAATCCTCTTCAGGGACCACTCAAAACCTGCCTACAAATCAGGCAAGTTCAAAAAAACCCTTCAGCAACATTGCACAAAATGCACACAGGGAGTAGAAACCACCAGAAAAAAAAAAAAAAAAA
>VXBU01009743.1:90530-100983 GCA_013400315.1 Bombycilla garrulus | reverse complement strand
AAAAAAAAAAAGAAAAAAAAAGAGAGAAAAACAAGAAGACCCTCAAACTGTGTCATATTAATTATGTCTTCCTTTGTTCACCTTTCAAAATACAATTAGTCCTTTATTCCTGTTACCTTCATCTGTTTTAGTGATCTATGATCCTCATATGAAGGGCAGTTTGGTGTCTTTGTTTTCATCGCTATCACTGAGATATTTTCCAATCCTTCCACTTCAAAATATCCCATTTTTTCATTAAATGTCACTTGGATTGTGTCATCAAGAAGGCACTTTTAATAATCTGCATTTTAGAGCTAAATCAAGCTCGTGCATGTATTCCATTTTCCTTCATCCAGAGCCCTTGTGGCTTTCCAGGCTGTAGTTTGGTCTCAAATATTCTCATGATCTTTGCAGCGGGAGCACAGCAACTCAGGAGATCAGTCCTTGGGAATTGCTCCACGAAAGGAGCAAATTCTTTCCCAGCTCCACACAAGAGCCAGCAAATGAGAATTGAATCTGCAGTCCCCTAAATTCCTTTACACGAATCACTTCTCCCCATTTTCCTGCCTCCATGAAATACGGGCAAATAGAAAACGTTCCTGTAGCACCATCAAACACTGCCTGCTTAGAAAATCCATCCATGTTCCTTACTAAGGAATTGAATTTTAGCCTTTCCTTGACGTTTGCAAGCTGTTTCCCTTTGCCTAACGTGGTCCAGGGGGCATTTAAAATGAAACATCAAAGCAAGCACTGACACCACCTCACTCCCAGTGCTGTGGCAGAAAGCTTCTCTTCCCAGGATTCTGCATGGGTTAAAATGTTCATTTTGAGAATCTGCATTAGGGAGCTCTGGAGAAAACCCTTTCCCTCCATTGCCAGCAGAAAGAGTTTGGTGAGATTGGCATCCAAGCTGGTGAAGCCAGGGTTTGTTTTTATCTCTGTCACCCTCAGAGGTAAAAAGTTTTTAAAAAGTGTTATCCTTCCTAATCAAATCCAGAAAACTTGGAAAACTGTGGTCCAGCATAAAAAAAAAAGCCCAATAGTTTACAGCTTTTTAGGCAGGATATTCAGCTTCAGGATATTCAGCTTCAGGATATTCATTTGTTGTGACAGAAAAAGAAGCTCCATGTGGGAAGATAATAAAAGAAAGAAATCGAGTAGTTACATCTAATAAACTGTCGAGTGAAAATAATTTCCTTTACTAAATTAACTCCAAAACCTTTAAATATGAGGTTTTTTTCCTAAGGGCCTTGGTAAGTACAAAACACAGACCTGGGTGCTGTGCAAGCACTGGTCAGGAGCAGCTGAATGATCCCGGGGTTGTTGGTCACAAATCCCAAACACAGCTGCTGAGAAGAAAATTAACTCTGTCCCAGTCAGAACCGGTCCAGGGAGGCACCAAGGCAGTTTGCTGTGGAGCTGGCAGAGGAGGGGAAGGGAAGGCTGGCAGGGAAATCCCAATCCTTGCAGGAAACCGGGATGGAGTGGCGGAACAAAGAGAGCCTGCTGAGTGTAGTGCACTCAGCCCACGGGATCTTCACCATGTGTCATCTTCTGGCGGTGCTGAAAGCGGAGCGTAGCACCAGAACAGTTTTTATAAACTGCAAAATGCTTCTGCTCAAAAAGCCTTTTGGTACTTAGCATGTTTCGCAAATGCAGCACAGCACGCTCCGTGTGCTGGGATTTGTATGGCAGCGAATTAAGGTTGCTGTTCCAATTAATATCCAGCTTCCCCCTCCACGGAGAGGAAGAGACTCCTGAGGAAGGATTTGTGCTGAGAGCTCACCTAAATAATACAGAAGGAAACACAGCAGCTGCTGTGACTCCACAGCATGAGCCAAGGAAGACCCATGTGTGTCATTTTCCCAGTACACTTTTCCTGAAGAGCCCTTTAAACAAAAAAAAAACCCACCAACTTTTAAGAGTTTTGCAGCCTGCTGGCTGAATCTTTCAGCAGTCATCAGGGTTGGTTTATTTCATGTGAAAACACATCAGAGCTTCTTTGTGAGTCTAAGTGTTTCAGGGAGGAGGATGCAAAGTGACATCCTTTGGGTGGCACGCATTGGGTCAGGACGGGGCTGTCTCGACTCGCACAGCCAGGAATTCCATTTAAAAAACCCAGGTCGCGTCACAGCCTGCTGCAGAGCTCTCAGGGTGAAAGGAGAAGGCACAGCACTGAGGGGCAACATCAATTCCCTAAATTATCCTCTTCTTTTGACACAAAAGTGTATTTTGGTGTTTTCACCCCATTTCTTGTTACACCGATTTCAGAGCAGAGTCCCCTCTTTCGAGTTTGTCACCCAGCCGTTTTCCTGCCAAAGCCACTCCCACTGACTGAGAGGTGAAAATCCCATTTCTGTGCACAGGAGCTCAGCTGAGGTCCTGTGAGAGCTGGGAAGTGGACACAACCTCAGCTGCAGCAAAATATTTCCTTTAGTGTCCGAGATTTGTTCAATGAGGTAAAACCAAGGGCTGGGCAGAAGGAAAAGGTGCTGATTTCTGAACTTCTCAGCTCTTTGGGAACAGATATTCCTGCTCTTGGAAAGCTGAGGCTCGCCATTAGGAATGCTGTGCCACCAGCCCTGTCCTCAGGCTGGAACAATTTGGAGTCTAAAAGGCCTCCTCCTCCTTTTATTGATCACCAATAAAAGATGGAAGACCAGCCTCCACGTCCTCACAAGATTTATTATTACAAAGGAAGCACCATTTCCTGGATTTTCCAAGTTCAGGAGGATCAAGAAGATGATCCTTAAACTTGGAAAGGATGGCTGGCTGCAGCCTTGCACTCGTCAGGTCAGTGCCAGACCACGCAGCTCCCTCAGAGCCTCGCAAAACTTTCAGGGAGAAGGAAAAACCCCAAGAGCTAAAACCAGGAGAATGGAGTCAATTTTTCAAGCTGACAGAGAAAGCCAACAGGATTCTCCACTGAGTGACACCAGACAAATGTGTTTGGCTTTCCAGCACAGGGAAATCATCTCCTGGCCGTGTAAATCACTGCTCGGCTGTCCAGGGGAATACTGGAATGTTTGCAGAACCCACCAGAGCTGGATGACCACAGAGCTGTGCTGTAGTACAGATCCCTCTTCATTGTAAATCAAATTACAGCCTGGGACAGGTGCAATGGGAAGAATCCCAGAATGGTTGGGCAGAAAGGGACCTTAAATCCACCCAGAGCCCCCCCTGCCATGGCAGAGACACCTCCACTGTCCCAGAGTGCTCCAGGCCCCAATCCCACTGCCAGGGATCCAGGGCCTGCCCACCCTCCCAGGGAACAATTCCTGCCCCAAATCCCATCAAACCCTACTCTGAAGCCATTCCCTGTGTCCTATCCCTCATCCTTTGGGAATTGTCTCTCTCCAGGTTTCCTGCAGCTCCTCCAGGCCCTGCAAGGCCACCCTGAGCTCAGCCCAAAGCTTCTCCTGGCCAGGCTGAACAATGGCAGCTGTGCCAGCCTTTCCTGCCAGCAGAGCTGCTCCATCCTCTGCTCATCCTGGAGCCTCCTCTGGGCTCTCTGCAGCAGCTCCAGCTCCTCCTGTGCTGAGGACTGACGTCTTCTCCCAGGATTTTTTATTCCTTTTACCTTCCCTCAGCCGTGTCCATTCACATCCCTCATACAATTTCAACGTTCCAAGTCATCAAGAGCAGAAAGGAGTAGGACAGACCAGGAGTTAAACCCCAGGGTCTGAACTCCAGCTATAAAAAGAGAAGATCTCTCGAGAATCATTCCCTCCTTTGCCATCCCTTCTCCCATTCCTGGAGAGGAAACAAATCCTGACCGAAGGCTGGGAGCGTAGCTCCAAAATGAGTGTGAAGTGGGATGTGCTCTGTCACCACCAAGGCACAGCTCTTATGGAGATTTTGTCTTCCTGCAGAAAATAAACCCTTTCTTTTCCCCCGAGGGTCCTAAGTCTAAAATGTTCAGTGCAAAGAAAGGGCTTCCATTGCTTGTGTTTCAGGATTAGCAGTGAACTCGGGCTCTAAATGATTTATAAACATAATCTCCAGCAAATGTTTAACTCTCAGAGTGCTAAGTGCTGACCTGGGAGAAAATCACTCATTTTGTTCTCGCCTGCTGTTGTCTTGTTGGTTCCAAGCTCTGCTCTACAAGCAGAGGAAACTTAATTCAGTTGCCTTTGAAATTAAACAGCTATATCAGACTTAGCACTTTGAAACCACAGGAAGGCATTAGTCAACAGGTTTTAATTATTCACATTCTCTCCTTGCTCCCTCCTTCCTCCCTCCTCGTTTTCCTGCGAGCGACCAAAAGCCAAGTTGTTCCCCGTGCCGTGGAATATCAAGCAAATTTTCCATTTTCTGCAGGTATCAGTAATGATCTCACCCATCCAGGCAGATGAAAACTGCTGCTGCAATGAGATCTGAGGTGCCCCAGGGACCTGGCTGAGGGGGAAATAACCCACACGGGTATTTTGGGGCAGCAGCGCACATTTCTCCATCTCTGACTGTGCTCTGCAGCATCTGGGAAAGTCTTTACAAGGGCAGGAGGAGTTTTCATCCCAATGGATGTAAAGTCCCCTAAACCTCGCAGATTAAATCCATTAAATCCATTTAGAACGGGTAACCTGCACATCACATCTCCAGCTCTTCTCACTTGACAGCCAAAACAACTATTTCAAATATTCAAATTTCAAATTTGATGTCCCGTGTAGAAGTTGGACTCAATTATCTTTGAGGTCTTCTCCAACCCTAATGATTCAGTGTGAAAAATCAATCAACTTTACAGCAAACCATGGCACAACAAACCCTGATTCTGCGACTAGCAGAGGTTTTCATTGCATGTAAAAGCTCTGTTCTCATTATTCTTAACAAAAGCGCTTCTTTTGGTTAACTAAAAATACATTTCAACAGTTGTCACTGCAGAGAAAGCACTGGGAAGTCACACTGACAGAAAAACTTCTCGAGACAACCTGAGAACAAAACTCCTGCAATTAAATTCCTGCCCTCAGAAACAAGCAGAACAAATCCAAATTCCTGTATAATCCATGAAGAGGATGATGAACTGTCAAAATAACACAAAACAAAACCTAATTAAAGACACAGGAACTTAGTGTTGATGTGCATTTTAGCGATGGGAACACAGAGGGAATTAGAACCTTGTCTTTAAGTGTTAAGGTTTGGGGTTTTTTTCTTTTCACTTGGTATTTGGAAGCCTCAGCACAAAATGCAGATTTTTCTGGGTTGCTGTCACTTGGCTGTGACTCCTCTCTGCACCAGAAAGGCAGAGCAGGGCTCTACAAGGAGAAATAATGGGAATTTTGAGAACTTAGAGCCCCTTCCAATACCTAAAGGAGCTCCAAGAGAGCTGGAGAGGGACTTTTCACAAGGGCCTGCAGTGCCAGGACACAGGGAATGGTTTTAAGATGAAGGAGGGCAGGGCTGGATGGGATTTGGGGCAGGAATTGTTCCCTGGGAGGGGCTGGGATGGAATTCCCAGAGCAGCTGTGGCTGCCCCTGGATCCCTGGCAGTGCCCAAGGCCAGGGTGGACACTGGGGCTTGGGGACAGTGCGAGATGTCCCTGCCAGGGCAGGGCTGGAACTGGATGTTCTTTCCCACCCAAACCATTCCATGGTTCTGTGGAACAGGAGCCATTCACGACAGCTGCTCATTGGTGGTGAATCAGCAAGCAGAGCGACTTTTCCTGACCAGGCACGTTCACACATCCCAATAACTCCCAAACACCATTTTATCAGAAAAAGAGAGCATCAAAACACTGTTACAACAGCAGGGAATTTTTCAGTCTGAACCTGCCCACCACCTTCCTCCCAAGGCTTCTTCATTTCTCTTCCTTCATCCTTCCCAGTTGTTTAGCCAGGTACCAGGAAGACCTTCAGGCACACAGACTGATGTTCAACTCTGCTTCATTTCCTCCTGCACCGCACTGATTTCCTTGATTTTGCAGCTGCCGAGCAGAGGGGAAAGGTCTCACTTCGCCCCTTCTCTGACTTTCCTGCAGGGCAGCTTGAGGAGGATCAGGATACTGTGACACTGCTGACTGCTATTTGTGCTCCATTCCACTGGAGCGGGGTGACTTTAAAACAGAGAGCAAGAGCTGCACGCTCTCCAAATTCAGGAAAAACCAACCTAAACCAACCTGTTGGCAAAAAGCCACGTCACGCTCCGAGCTGCAGCCCCCTCAAAAAGGTTGCGTCCTCTTCTCTCCCCTTTTTCTTCCTCAAATTGTGGCCTGTGGGTGACCCCGAAAGCGAAGAAGGGACAGTGCAAATATCGCAGCAGCCTCAACCCCAGCCACCCTTTGGAAAGGTGAGGAAAATCGGAGCGGCTTCGTTAGAAAGGGCCACCCCTGGGAGAGCCAAGCAACACTAATGAAACCCGAGGTGTTGTCCTGTATTGATTAAACACTGCTTAAAGTCTCCAAATTATGGAAAAAGGAGCTCAGGGAAGCCCAAAGGAGCAAAGGAAGTCAGCAAGGCAAACGATTTTATCCCACTAAACTGAGCTGTTTTGGTGGGGAAGTGGCAAGGAGAAATATGGAGCAACATTAGGAATTTTCCAGCATCTGGCAATTCACCCTAATTAGAAAAATTAAATTAATTCATGCAACAATGCCTTTATTATCTTCATCTCCCATTCCTGCAGGAGAAAAGAAAGCTCACATGTCATGATTGTTTTCTAATTCAATCTCCCATCACCCAAAGGTCTTCACTTCATCCTTCTTCCTGCATTTCCTGAATTTTGGGCGTATTTACATATCAATCACACCTTGCACATGAAAAAAAAATCATTTTCTTACTTGAAAACAATTCATATCAGACAAAAGCTATTAATACACAATTAAATAGAATGAAAATGCAAAGCTAATGGCAAAAAAACTTATCTGTTAATCTGCCGGCTTTGTTTCCAGAAAGCACCGTGAGAATAAATGAGGTGGTTCCTCATTCAAGTACCTTTGCGGGTTATCTTTGAAGATTTGATTTCTGCCTTTCACACATCGCCGAGGTTGAACTCATTATTTAGAACAAGAGTTTTTAGGATGTTTATCGTGCTCTGAATAAACTGAATAATAAAGCACTCCCACAAGCGTTGTTAGGAGAGTCAGCTGCACCGGGAGTGTCTTTCACCTCTGAGGGAGAGCTCCTCACGTTTCCAGAAGGCCTGGTTATAGCAACCCTGTCAAAGGCAGCTCCACAGATCCTGAAGGAAAATTTTGGGTCAGCTCACCTCAGAGCACAGTGTAAACCTGGCACTCGGATTTCCTAATCTGTCACAGAATCCCAGAATGGTTTAGGTTGGAAGGGACCTTAAAAATCACCCAGTTCCACCTCCCACTGTCCCAGGTGCTCCCAGCCCCAGTGTCCAACCTGGCCTGGGGCACTGCCAGGGATCCAGGGGCAGCCACAGCTGCTCTGGGAATTCCATCCCAGCCCCTCCCAGGGAACAATTCCTGCCCCAAATCCCATCCAAGCCATTCCCTGTGTGCTGTCCCTCATCCCTTGGGAATTGTCTCTCTCCAGGTTTCCTGCAGCTCCTCCAGGCCCTGCAAGGCCACCCTGAGCTCAGCCCAAAGCTTCTCCTGGCCAGGCTGAACAATGGCAGCTGTGCCAGCCTTTCCTGCCAGCAGAGCTGCTCCATCCTCTGCTCATCCTGGAGCCTCCTCTGGGCTCTCTGCAGCAGCTCCAGCTCCTCCTGTGCTGGGCCCAGGGCTGGGGCAGCACTGACCTGGTGATTTCTTCAAACTTTACAATTATTGAGTTTTAAGGCCTGTGGACACTCCAGAAGGAATGCAAGTCGTTGCTATTTGGGCTTTATTAATGCTGGAGTGTCAGCCAGGTGACATCCCTGTGGAGCAGAAGGGCTGAGCCCAAAGTGCTTCACCCTCAAGGTGCTTCACCCCCGTCACTCAGCAGGAGCTCTGCTCACCTGCAGCAGCCTCTCCCGTGGAGCTTTCTCTCAGCCCAGAGGCTGCTCCAGGCCAGCAGGCAGCTCGGGCTGCTGTGACAGCTGAAATCTTCATTTGGCACCTCGTGACTCGTGGCTCCCAGGCCAGAGCGGTTCTGGCTGCAGCCTGATATTTTACCCCCTGCTAATAAAAATTTCTTCAGGCTAAAAGAGGGACAGAATGTGCCAGTGTTGTTTGTCCGGGGCCAAGGAAATATTTGGGCTTTCTGCCCTAATCCCTCATCTAGCTTTGGAGTTAGGGACACCTCCTCCTCCTCACAGTGGATTTAAACGTGGCCAAATTAACCTAATTGGAGTTTCCAGATGTATCACCTACTGTTAAAGCTGCCTTGTAATTCTCATTACAGCAACGTTTTCAGCTTGTTTTAACTCCCATCAGAGTCGCTGCTTGGGCTGAAATCTCCCATGCTGAGGGTCTGCTTCAGGCAAAATGTTTTGCTGGGTGTGGTAGGGAGGAAAGAAGAGAAATCAGGAAATGTGTTTATTCAGAAGGTACAGGAAAACTTTGCCTTCCCACCTGCTCAATCAGATTAATTATGGAGGATCAATTAATTAAACACCGACCTTGTTTCTATGGGCCCTGTCTCGTTGACTGAACAGTGCTCAGTTGACCAGAAGATGGGCAGGATTTTGTTTTATTCTCATTATTCAGTGTGGCTTTTCACTCTTTTTCTCGAGGACCATTTACACCCACAGCTCGGCAGACAGAATTACTGACTCCCTCATGGGCTCTGCCACGGCCACAGCCAGACAAAGGCAAACTGACAGAAATTTGCTCTGTGTTGCAGAGCCTGACCTTAGTAATAAACTCAGTGGAACAATAGATAATTGAGGCAGGCTCGAATGCATGACAGCCAAGAGAGAAATGGCAGTAGATAATTATATTACCAAAGAATATCCCTCTCTCAATTAACACCCAGGTCCACTTAATGGTTCAATTATACTCTAAATAGTTGGTTACATTAACTAAAATCATGTGGGTTTTGCATCCTCTGGCCTCCTCCCTCTTAATATCTTTTTCCTCCCTATAATAAGAATAATTTGGGTGGTGACTCTGCAGCTTGCTCTGTTCACGGTGGCCTCTGCAGCGGCCTCTGCTGAATCCAACAAGGCAAGATGGAGTTGAAGGAGGGGAAATCACTCTACCTATGCAGTAGAGATTTAAAACCAGACGTTTTTTTCATCTCCAGCCCCTCCAGGTCTCTCCTGCAGGAGCCAGAGCTGGACCCAGCCCTGGAGGGGCCTCTCAGTGCCAGCACAGAGGGACAATCCCTGCCCTGCTCCTGCTGGACACACAATTCCTCACCCAGCCCAGCTGCCAGTGGCCTCTTGTCCCCCTGGGCACCCCTGGACTCGTGTCCAGCCCCTCACCAGCACCCCCAGGGCCTTTGCCAGCTTTTCCAGCCCCTCTGCCCAGCCTGGAGCCCCATGGGGTTGTTGTAATTCAGGTGCAGAACTTTTCTTTGTTACACTCTGCATATCCCGATCTTTCATTCTCTTCCTATCAAAGACATGACACTAGAATGCCATGTGGCACCAGACACCCAGCAATTTATCAGAGAAAATTCACACCAAAGCCTCATCCCTCCCCTTTTCTTCATAAAACCATTTTCACAGCCTGTGTTCCTGTATTTTACAGGCCCATGCAGGGCCTTCCTTGCCCTGCTGCACTTCAGGGAGACAACTGAGGCCTGGTAAAAAGGGCAGCAAAGAGAAGAACAGTTAGAAGGTTTTTGCAGAGATACCCCCCTGCTTTCAGTAAAGGAAGCTCCCCAGCAATCTTCCAAAAAAGCAAAACAAACAAACACTGCCTGTGGAAAAGGAAATTCTGTCATTTGCACAGATCTGCATCGTTCAGGCACTGGTAGGGGTGAGGCAGCCCCAGGGAGGTCAAGGGGAAAGAAAGAAGGATTTTCTTTTGCAGCTGAAAGCACAAGTGCTGTGCAGGTCACCCTTCTCAATAAACTCACAGCTTCACATCGGCAAGAAATACAGATTATTCTGTGCTGGAAGGAGGTTGGTTTTTTTTTCCTACTTTCTCTCCTGTTTTTAAGGACAGAAGAGACCAAAGGTTCTGTGTAACACTTGCAAGAATATTTCATCCAGTTACCCCTGTAGGGAGGTTATTACTTTGCTAATATATTCCTCCTACGCTCCATTTCCAAACTAAAAGAGAGTGTTTCTGCCTAAAAGCATGTTTGTTTGGTCGGGTTTGACCCCAATTATGTGAGTTGATCTATTAGAAGATATAATTACCTTCCACAGGCGGTGTGGAGTCACCTTACCTCCCCTGTAACTCCAGGAGCAGTTTCCTACCCTGTTGAAAATAAGCCTCTCTTTTCTTGTTTAGGTTTCTTTCAGGGCTCCAGTCCTTGGCAGCCCCATAATTTCTTCCTGTTTCTCATTCTGATTCTTATGCAAGTCCTAAAGAAAGTTGCCAGTATTATGAGCAAAGGAGAAATACATCTGAGCACCGTCTCGGAGTGAAGGAGACACAAAAAAGCAACAAACCCCCAGAATAGAAATCCAGCTTTTTTT
>VXBU01009743.1:57582-80428 GCA_013400315.1 Bombycilla garrulus | reverse complement strand
GGCCCAGGCTCTGCTCCAGGCCCAGCAATGGCCCCAGAGCCACGGGCAGGGACTGAGCCCAGCAATTCCCTGCACAGGAGGCACAACTGCTGCCCTGGGCAGTGCCAGCCCTGAGCACAGAGCAGAGAGGGGCTGGAGTCTCCTCCCTGGGGACATTCCAGAGCCCTCTGCACACTCTCCTGTGCCCTGGGCTCTGAATCACTGGTGCCACCATCAGTGACCCTCTGTGGTCCCTTAGAGGTGATCTCCGAGACCCTGGAAGGCCCAGGTGCCCAAGCAGCAGGAATTCTCTTTGCTCTCAATCCCAGATTTATCAAACTTCAAGGAATCTTGCTGGGGACCCTCTGATGTAGCTCTCTTTAGAGTCCCTGTGCATGAACAAGAATGAGAAATGTGAGGGGCCCAATATCTGATTGCATAACAATCCACAGAAAGTTCTTAGGCCTTTATCTTTTTTATTCTAACACTTGCAGAGGGGCAAAGAGAGTGAAAAAAAAAAAACAAACCTCTCTATCCCGGCCACCCTCCCAGTGCTGTGAATGTGAGCAGGGAAATCCTGCTCGCTCCTCCAACCCCTGCACTGTCAGAGGCTGTGATTATATAAAACAGAGCTTTCTCCACTTCACTCTGGTGCTGCTGATCATTTCAGCTTCCAACACAAATCCTGATTTGCAAACTCCCTGCCCTCCTGGGCTCCGGGGCTGTGTCCAGCAGCCAGAGGGAAATGTTTGTTCTGCTGCTGCTCCCTGTTGCCGGCTGGAGGAAGCATCAGATAAAAATGTCTCTGCTGCAGCTTCATGTACAGTACAAAATATCAGTCTCACAAGCTGGAGGAGGAGTAATAACCCCAAAATAAAGGGTTTAGTCACCATTTCAGAGCTCAGCATCCAGTGGGAAAAAATTGTGTTTGTACACAGGGGAAAAAAAAAAAAANAAAAAAAGAAAAAAAAAAAGAAAAAAAGAGAGATTTCTGTGCATCTCCCCCACTCCTCCTGAATGCACATTCCTTGTTTTGTGTTCCACATACCTCAGGTCCTCGCTCTTCATTTCACACATGATTCCCACACATTCTGTGGAGATGGAAATAAATATCCATTTGTTAACACACAGGAGATCCATCTTGGGATACATGGATGTGTGAAAGCCAGAAACAAGGTCCAAAACTTCATCCAGGCCTTTTGAAATTCATAATAATGATCACAGAATCACGGAACCATCAAGAGCCCTTCAGGATCCCCCAGTGCCACCAGCACCACCCAAACCCTGTCCCCAAGGGCCACATCCAGACTCCTCTGGGACAATTCCAGAGACTCCAAACCTCCCTGGGCAGCTCATCCCAAGGCCTGACCACTCTGCCAGGGATTTTTTTTTAATAATCTCCAATCTCAACCTCTCCTGGTGCAATTTGAGGCCATTTCCTCTCCTCCCTTCCCTTGGGACACGGCAGAAAAGACCAACCCCCACCTCATCCAACTTCCCAAAGTGACAATCCTGGAGGATTTCCCATTTTTCCACACAGGCTGTGTCCAGGTAACTCTCAGCCACACTGACCCTTCCACTATTGATAATTACACTGTGGCAGATTGAGGAATTTTAACAGAAAAAAAACCTTTTTACTGAACATAATATTCTACCTTAAAATCTGTGTGTTTTCATCAAATGAGGAAATACTTCTCAATTAAACAGCAGCTTTTCTAAGGAGGAAAATATAGTTATTATATACTGAAATAATGTTATATTGGTGGATTAGATTAATAAATTCAAGTGATATTCCCAAAGTCAGTGAGAGTAAAGAGTAAAGACCCTTCCTACCTCTTCTTCACCCTTCCCCACTCCCTTAAAGGACAGCCCAAGTTAAAATCCTGTCTTTGCTTTATTCCAAAGGTAAATCCAAGATTTCTCACTCCAAGTCTGTTGGATGAAAAGGGGAACATGTTTTATACATGGCTTTACTCCTTCCTCTTTGTAGTTTTTTTCTGAACACTGGGTTAAAAACCCAAACTGTTACTATTTATAGTCAGAAGAATTTGTTGGATCTTATTTCTAATTGCTAGATATTCTGGGGAATAAAAACCCCATCTGCATCAATCTGGGGAGATTTTCCATTTTTCTGCTCAAGCAGTTATCTGAAAGCCAGTTGTTTACGAAACCATGGTGTGAGGCGAATTAGGATGTCTGAAAAGGAATGCTCTGATAGAACCGCTTGGAAATTTTGATTTTTGCCAATAAGTTCTTTGTGTCCATCTTGTTCATTGCTGGCTAATTACCACCTTTGCAGACAATCTACATGGTTAGATCTCCTTGGAAACCAGCAAGGCTAGGAAAAAAAAATGTAAGACTCTATATTTGAACTCAGAAATTGTTTTTTTAGCACTGAATTAGGGCCAAACCATCTCTGATGTCAACTGATCACAGTATTTACATGAACAACATTCTCTCAGAGGAGAGGCAAAATGTCTTTCTTAGCATCTGTCCACTTCTAATGGACCCCCAGTGAGCGCTGCAGAACGTGCCCACGGCTTCAGAAAGAGAAATGTGTGTATTGGATCCCTGGCAGTGCCCAAGGCCAGGCTGGACACTGGGACTTGGAGCAGCCTGGGACAGTGGAAGGTGTCCCTGGATGATCCCTGTCAGCCCAGGCCATTCTAGAGTTTTCAAACTTGCAGATTTTCTGATATTATCCAAATCCACAGCCTCCCAGAGGCAGCGAGCTACAGAAGCCACTACCTGCTGATAAAGGAAAACTTGTTTTAAAACCAAAACTCTTCAGCTGTTTTAAAACCAAACTCACTGTGTGAGATCCATGGGATTTTCCATCTCCATGTCAACCCTTCACCCTCTTTGGGCTGAATATTCCAGGCTTTCCTTCGCGTTTATTTGATGGCCTGTTCCTCTATCCCAGGCTCTCCAAGCTCCATCCAGCCGGGCCTGGAAAACTTCATCCTGGAGAAAGAGAAGGAAGTCACAGCTCAAGGAAAAGCGGCTGTTTTGCCACCAGATTCCAAAGAGATTAAACAGAAATATTCCCCATAGCACACAGACAACTATCTCACCCTATGAACAGAGACAAGGCTGGATCCTGCAAATTCTTTCCTGTCACCCCTCAAATACAAACATAGTCCCTTCTCTGGGTTGCTGTAGTGCCTCCTTCCTCCTTCTTCCTTCCTCCTTCCTTCTTCCTTCTTCCTTCTTCCTCCTTCTTCCTCCTTCCTTCTTCCTTCTTCCTCCTTCCTCCTTCCTTCTTCCTCCTTCCTCCTTCCTTCTTCCTTCTTCTTTCTTCCTTCCTCCTTCCTCCCCAGCTGCTTCTCTGCGCTTTCTCCTTCTCTCTGTTACAACGCACCCATTACAGTAACAGATCTTTCACTCTGCCCGCCATTCCCCCAAATCTTGGCCATTCCAGCCTCTTTATTTCTTTCCTGCCCATCCACGTCCTCTGATGCTCCAGTGCAAACCAGAGCACAGCCAGCCCTCCAGGGAAGGCCCTTGGAAGCTTTTGCCACGTCACTAAAAACGAACCCAGGTGCATTTCTGCCGTGGAACGTGCTCTGATCTGCATGACCTCGCAGCTCGTCCACATTGAGAAAGTCTGGCCATCTACAAGGCCGCAATCCCCACTTTTAGACCATCCAGGGAGGGCTCTCATGGCGCTTGGGCAGCAGGGAGGGCAGAAAAAGCTCCATCAGTCCCCTCAGGGTGGCACCAGGAGCAATTTCCCCACGGAAAGGGAGCTCAGGCCTTGGCAGGGGCTGCCCGGGGAGGTTTGGAGTGCCCATCCCTGCAGGTGGCACTCAGAGCTCTGGGCATTGGTCACAGCTTGGACTCGATGGTCTTGGAGATCTTTTCCACCCCAAATGATTCTGAGATTTCATGATCACTCCTGGAAGAGCATTTCCATTCTGCCGCTGGCCCCCACCTCACGGATGGGCCTTCGAGGTATCTTGAGTGTTCTAATGAGTTCTCTTTTCACAGAAGAAAACCAGGAACCTTCCCAGCACACAGCCTGGTTTGTTTGCAAATGTTCAAGCCTTATTTCATGCACTGAAAGCTGCTCTGAAGCAGCCAATGTCTATTTTTACCCCCTCAGTTCTCCATTTAATTTTGGGTTTGGGCGCACAAGAAGCGCGTTCTCGTTCCCAGTCTATTCATTTATCAAAAGCTCCCCTCTGCGGGCTCAACACTTTTGTTTACTGTTTTCTTTTTAAAAGGCCAGCTCCTTTATCAACTCTTTCTTTAGATGAGTCTGAACCTGTCTGAAAAAGACATGAAATTCACATTTCCGTGCAGCACATTCCCCGTCTCACGGAGCAGCTCTAACAAGAGCAATCTGTCTTTCTGCTCTCCATGGCCACATCCCTGAAAGGCAGCTCACTCATTTCACTTTCCCTGCACAACTCAGGAGAGATGGCAAAAAGCAGAAACTCCCCTTTTTCTCTCAAGACATCTGAAGGCTACGAAAGCTTTGAATTATTTGTGCTCCTGCTGAGTTTTGCCTGCTCCAGAAAGGACAGACGGGCTTTGCAAGCTGAATGTACCATCTAAAATCTCAATTATTTAAAAAAAAAAAAATAACACCAGTGCAGCCTGTTCTGGTGAGATCCATCCATACCGTAGAAACAAAACATAATTCCACAATAACATTTTATTTTTATGCTAAAACTCCCCATTCAGCCACCCAGAATCAAAGGCCATCAAGACTCCCTCAGAGATTTGCAAGAAACTGAATGTTGCAGTCTGGGATAACGGGAGAGTCCAGTACTGCCAAATCTTTCTGCTTTTTCCAAAAGGTTCCAGTTAGCCCTCAAAGGACCTTATTTTTAGAGAGGAAACTGGTGACTCGTGCATGGAAAAATCCCAGGGAATGATGGATTATTTTTAGCCAGATTAGAAAAACTTACAGGAAAAATCAAGGGCAATCAAAAAGTCTTTTATACTTCTTAGCAAAGTAAGGAAAACAAGCAGAAAACCCCAACTTCAACCAGAGTTTTTCACATAATCCCTCCATTTTTAGTTTATTTAATTCTTCTGAACAACTTTGTTTCTTAAAATTGAGTAAAATATTACTGTGAAAAAAGAAGTGCAAATCTGAATTATGAAACAGTTGTGAAAAGTACCAAAATGTCAGCATTTTGCAACCAAAATAAAACCTTTTTGAAAGCTTGGAAGAAAATGTATTTCCCATTATAAAGTATTTTGGAAAATGCTGTTGGCCAAATCAAATCCAATTTACAAAAAATATTTCCGTGCTTCTAATTCTTTTTTTTTTCCCACTGCTTATGTCCCTATAGAAAAAGATAATGGCAATTAGAGCAATTATAGCAATTTCACAGCAACTCCTTGGAGATTCTTTTCAAACAAATTTATAGGCTTATTTACTTTATTATGTATCTTAAGTGAAATAGCACAGTCAGTGGTAATTTAGACACCACTGAATTGCTCATTTCAAGATAAAATGTTGTTATTTGTTCACATGGAAAGTTTTTCTTTGTGGTTTTAACTTATATTTCTACTCTTGTTGGCTCTGATATCGTCCTTGTGCGAATACATCTTTGAACAACTTCTTAGATGGGTATAAAATGAGTATAAAATCCTGTGGAGCTGATGCTCATTGCAGAAAAAATACCAGGTTTTTCATTCAGATTAAACAAAAGTAAGAAAAAAATCTGGATTGAAACCAAACATATGTTTACTCATACTTAAAAATAAAAAGCATGAGTTGAGTCAGTTTGGTTTCCTTGTTTTGTGGACAAAGCCACAAAGTCTGACCTAAATGAAGCTGTGGTTGAAGGTGGAAATCCCTCCATGGAAAATGAGAACCAGGCAGATGCAGCCTGGAAAATCCAAGCACACAAAGCAGGGGCAGGGTTTTTTCCTTTTGAAAATACTTCACAGGAACATGCAGGGCAATAGTGATTTGAAAAAAAAATACTTGACTGGAGTTTTGGGAGCAGCAGTGTTCATGAAAAAAAAAATCATTTATTGTAGCTCCCTCATAGAGGTGGATTTCTTGGCGCAGTTAAGTCGGCCTGTATTCATGACATTGGGAGGAATTTTGTGTTTCTGAGGGCTCCAAAACCTCACTGAAGTTCTGAAAGAGACCCAAAAGCCTAAATCCCAACCACAGTTTCAGAATGATTCAGGGGAGGCCAGACAGGGTGATGGATGAGGCTCATTTCCTTAGGAAACATTGCTGAAGTGCCATTCTGAACTCACCATTTCCAGGTTACCAAAACACCACAGCCTGAAACCAAACATTGCCCCAGCTGAAATTACGGAGGGTTTTCAAAAATTCCTTTTTTCTAAATGTCACTTCCAGCCTGATTTCTCAGTTGTTTTCCCCTCTGCAGTCTATAAACTGCACAAAAGGGGAAATTATCAGCAAGAAACCAGGTCTTTGTATTTCCTTTATATTTCACTGTGACTTCTTTTGGCCTCATTATTTAACTCAAAGAAAGCAGCCAAAATCCCAGCATCACCTGCAAAAGTGGACAAGGAGAAGTTTGAAAAAACACAAGAGCTGTTGAGATAAACTAATTGTAATTATTAGTTATTATTATTATTATTAATCAGGGTAATTTCCTGGCCCCTGAGATATTATTTCAGGCAACATTTGGATGCCAGAGTTTGGGTTTGCCTCTTAGGCCACCTCAACCAGCAGAAAACTGAACACTCAGCAAGTCACCACCATGAGGGACAGCAGAAGCCACAGAAATGTTGTCTCCCAAGCATCCACGTGAAATATTTCATTAATTTTTGTTCCCAAGTGCGTAAAAATGAAAATCCTGCCTGATTTTTGTAAAGGAGGAGCATCCTGCTCTCCTGGAATAGAAGCAAAAGCTATCAAAATCCTCCTTTGACTGCGGGGAAGTTGTCAAGAAAGAAATCTCCATTATCAGATTTAAAAAAGTAATTATAATCCGTCTCTGCTTCAATTTTTCCAGTCTTTTCAATCAGTGTGCTTGGGCAGTGTCTGTGACCTGGGGGCAGCCAGATTGGCTGGAAACAGAGTGAGGAAAAGAATATAATTTCAGGAGGGAAGTTTCTGACATTTTTTCGTTCTTCTTTCAAGAATTGGAGGGCAGGAGGAATCACATATCTGTGCTCCAAAGTTGTTCTGTTTTTGTGAAAAAAAAAAAAATAAAAATAGGAATTGACAGTTCTTCTTAGCTCAAACACCTCGTCTTTACCAGTGGGATTTGAGCTGTTCTCCCAAACTTTTGCTGCCCAAGGAAGCTGCAAAATTGGTGTCAAAGTGCAGTCAGGAGTGTGTGAATATTTGCTTTAAATCTTAACAAACCCACACCTGACGCAGGGCTTTCCCCAGCCAGTGACCACCCCCACCTAGGGAGAGGTCATTCAGGGCAAACAATGCTTTGCAGAGCAAAAGTGAACACTCTGAAAGTCATCTCAAATCCTCTGACTTTCAACTGATCAGACCCGAGGTCTTTCTCAACATAAAAACTCTTCCCCTTTTTGGTAGGAAAGTACTGGAAGCTCTTGGCCTTGCTCCTCAGCCTTAGACCACTGCGTAAGCCATTGGTTTTACTGCTTCAGCACCTTGATTGAATCAAGTCCTTCCTTTCTGACCCAAATTATTCCTCTCCATCATTTGATTTCTGGGGGTTCATTGATCAAAGCAGAGGAGCTGTCTGTGTGTTGGCGCAGTCACGGTGGCTCCACACCTGCCCAAGGAGCTCTGGGAACCTTCGGGCACAAGGCGGCCTCAATGCAGGGAAATACTGAATTTGGCTGTGCCGAGGATGAAGATTCAAGTGAAAACACCCTGACTTCGAGGAGAAAAGGGGGAAAGGACAGGAACAGAGTTGGGATAGAAAACAGCAAGCAGAGAGGGGCTGGCTTCTCCTGCCAGCATGAAAATTGGTGGGAGCTCCTTCTGAGAGGGTGCATTTCTCTCCTCTCTGCTGACCTAACTGGACACACAGACCTTGACCTGCTGCCTGCCTTGATATCCAAACTTTTCCCGTGCTGGAATGTGCACCAGGCCCACCACCAAGCTGGCTCCAGCTGCAATGTCAAATAAAATCAGGAATGGTTCTGCAGCCGTGAGACCAAGCAGCCCAGGATGTCCATGTCGTACTGCAGAGCACCTGGCCCTGAGTTTTGTGGGGACTTTCTTTTAAGACGTGATTAGTTTATTAACAGTGATTTTTTTTTTGCCATTTCAAATTATGTATGCGAATATGGAATTGTATATGGGACAAAGTGAGGTCAGTGTTTCAGACCAGGGGTTTATGTTGCCTTAAGGCTGGGTGAGATGAGGGCCTGTGTGAGGGAACAGAAATGGAACTGAGTGAAAAAAGCCAAATCTGATTCAGTCTCATCCATGCTGCTGAATGTGCTCCCATCCTGTCTCCCAAACCATTCCCAGGTATTTTTTCAAAGCACTAATTGGGCCAGAACCAAAACAATCAGTTTGCTAAATTAGCAGTGCAATCACCACTGGACAGGACAGCCAAACTCCTATTTACACTTCCAGAAGAACTCCTCAGATAACAGAGATATTCTTCACATAGTGAAGAATTAAATGAGTCAGAATTATCTGAGTGAAATGTTTGGGCCAGAATTATCTGCACAAAATAGCTCAGCTGATCAGCAACTTCTTACTCCCAGAGTTTTTGGTTGGGAAAAATTGTAATGGGGAAAAAAAAATCTTGAGAATCTCTTCTCAGAAAAGTTGGGAATACTCTTTTTCCATGTAATCAGTAAAGAGAATACATGGAGAAATTTAACCAGCCCTCTCTGGAAGGCTGAGGTCAGGTGCAAAAAAGAACCTGAAGAGAAGATGAAGCCCAACTCTTCTCAGAGGTGCAGAGGGAAAAACAGAGAGCAGTGGACACGAGCTGCAGGGAAGGGAATTCAAACAGGATGTGAACCAAACAAAAAAAGAAATCCCTGATGTGAGAGAGAAAGTGCTGGGACAGGGCCCAGAGAGGCTGTGGACAAACTCAACCTCGGCCCTGAGCAGGGCAATCCAGAATCCCAGAATCCCAGAAGCCCTGAGGTTGGAAAAGCCCTCCCAGAGCATCAAATCCCAGCTGTGATCCATCCCCACTTTGTCACCAGCCCAGAGCTCTGAGTGCCACCTCTGGGTGCCACCTCCAGGAATGGGCACTGCAAACCTCCCTGAGCTCTCTGTAGAAGTTGGCTCTGTGTTGGGCAGCACATTGAAACCTTTAGAGGTTCCTTATGACCCAGAATTTTCACTGATTTCAGCAGATATTGAATTAGTTTATTATTCCTAGCAAAGTTTCTGCTGGCAGCAGCGCTGACAATATTAAACATTTTCCCAGTGCAAAAAGATGCTTTATCTCAGCTTTGTCACCTTCTCAGAGGAGAAGGGCTCTGAGAGGCTGATTCCTGCAGTGGCTGTGGGTGGGACAAGGACATTGTGGAATCATGGAATCAGAATGGTTTGGGTTGGAGTGGCCTTAAAGATCATCCAATTCCAAGGGCAGGGAACCTTCCACCAGCCCAGGTTGCTCCAAGCCCTGTCCAGCCTGGCCCTGGATGCAGAAATACCTGCTCTGAAGCTCCAGCTCGAGCTTTTCTGGGAACAAAAACCTGGTAAAAGACTGATCTGACAAGAAATCTCTCCTTATTCCAGAAATCTGTGTCCAGTGCCAGGCATTTGCTCTAGGAATACTCTAGAATAAGGTTTATCAAGCTCTGAATAAACGCTGACTCCAAGAGCTCAGACTTCAGGTAGCAACCGAGTTTCATAATCCAGTTTGGGACCCACGGCCTTGAGGAAGGCTGAAGATGTTGATAATCAACATCTGTGCAGCTCTTTGCAGGTTCACAACCTTCTTACAGCCAGGTGCAGCCTTCTCACATCGCCCCATAAATGTTACCAAGCCAAGGCTGTTTGGCTCCGCCGTGATTCAAATGAAGATAAATTTAGCAAAGCAGATGTTAAAACAGCATTCTGGAGCCTTCAGTGGTAAATTCTGCGATGAAGTTGGGTAGAATCCAAGACAACAACTACAAGGTCAAATGACTACCAAAAATGGAGTCGTGTGGTTTTGGATTTGAGTTGTCAGATTCATTTTTTTCACCCTCCATAGTAAAAGGGCCAAGAATCAGGAATGAATGGAAATATTTGTACTGCAGAGACGCAAAGTGTTCCTCAGACTGATTTCTTGCAGCTGTACAGGCTTAAAAGAAATGAAAATAGTAGAGCACTATTTTTATCAAGTTGGATTAGAAGGCAGTGATGAAGCAGGTAATGTGAAAAATACAAAGTATCATTCTTACAGTCTGTTTTCTGATCGTATCTCATTTCATGTCTTTTTTAGTGAAAGCTGCTGCTGAAATAAATCTCAGTCACACACATGCTCCCTCTGAAATTAGATTTATGATTCCACGGGTGCAAAGAAGCAATTTTGGCCTCGCAGAGATTTGCCAAGTCAGTGTTTATGGAGCACTCCAGTGTTCCAAAGTGAGGCCTAGCAATGCTTCCAGCTGAGTGAACAGACAATCTTGCATTGATTTCAACAGCACAGGACCAGATCCTAATTCCTCTCTTTTTCAGGAAAAAGGATCTGTGCTCTGTGATAATGACTGCTTACGGTTGTTAGCTGATCATAAAAGACTCCACTTTTTTTCTCTAAACAAGACTCTCCTCATATCTTGTGGTGATGACGGCGCCTCACGGTGTGGATTATCTGCCTGGGTTCATCCCACAGACAAATCCCCCTCTATTCCCAGAATTCCTGTGTTCCTGTGCCCTCTGTGCTCATCACAAATGAGATTTGGCAGAGCTCTGAAACAAAAGCCAGCCAGAGATGAGGCAGAAAGCATTCCAAAACCTCTCCTTTCCTTCTCTGAATTCTTCAATCGTNAAACAAAATCCAGCCAGAGATGAGGCAGAAAGCATTCCAAAACCTCTCCTTTCCTTCTCTGACTTCTTCCGTCGCAATCAAACAGAACAATGTGGATTTAGGGTGGTGAAGGCTACAAGAAATTCCTTGTGCTGTGCAAAGCCCAAGAGCCCCACAGAGGGAGCCCAGACAGGTACTGCCAGATATTCCACAGGGAATTCCTGCAGTGCCAGGGAGGTTGGGGACCACAGCAAACGAGAATTAAAACACTTGTGACTTCCCAAAAGCCAAACTTGCACCTCAAGGATGCAAACACTTGCTTCACTTAAAAGTGGCCCTCATCCCACCAGGAAAGGGGGAATGCAGACAGGAATCACAGTCTGCTCAGCACATTTCCCTACAAGCGCTAAAGCCCATGGCAGCAATTTTTAGACTCTAAGTGAATTTGGAAATTAGGACATTTTCAATGAACTCGCACACAAAATGTTCACAACTGAGTTGCAAGAGCTGAAATCACTAAATTACAGTGAAACATCCACTGAACTTTCTAGGTCAGCTTCTGTTACAGAAAGGTCGGTTATAATTTGCAATATTTTCTGTTGAAACTCCTCATTATTTTGCAAATCATGCACAACCGAAATAGGCTTGCAGTACTCAAATTGCACAAGCAGACCCTTCATATTCCTCCTTTTGCTTTGTGTTTGCACAGCACCACAACAAGTTCTCTGCAGCAGTACCAAAATACACCAAAAATGGCATTGTTGATGATAAAATGATTGCTTAAGGGTTGTATTGATGTGTTGCATTCACAACCTCAAAGAGAGAGAGCATGTCCTGTCCTGTTTTCCTGCTGACACTGGTTTCATGTTTTCTACAGGCTCTGAGTAAAAGGATGTGCTTGAAAAATCAGGACTGTGCCTTTCCAGTGCTGCTTTGGAGCAGACAGGAACATGACAACAACATTTGCTGCGATTTTACTAGAAAAGAAAATGTTCTGAGCGCTGGCACACAATTTCACAGGGTGAAATTTCTAGAAAAACCCCTGGTGTGGTTTGGACCAGTGCAGAACTGAGCACACACAATTCCTGCCTCCATTTGAGGACACAGATTATTCCTGCTTGGCAGACTGCGTGACACTAACCTGCCTTGAAAATAATTGCAGTTCGATAATCCAAGTGTGGGCTGCACCACTCTTGATCCTCTGTGCTAAATAATAGGCCTGGGCACTCTTAATTTGCTAATTTGGCCACAGCCTAGACACAAATGAACTATTCCGGGATTTATTTAGGAGAACTCCTTGTCATTTGCTGGGAAATTAAACAAATCACTGGAATCTCATATGTCTCGTAGGTTTTGCCTAAGAGAGTAACCAAAGCAGATCATTTGAACAGAATCCTCTAAATTGGCCTGAACTGGCTCGTTACCTGGCTGTTGTGTTCAAACAAACATAATGTTTACTGGGAGAGGAGGAAGAGTTCAGAAATACCTTTTTTTTTTTTTTTTTTTTTTTTTTTGCAGTGCAGATTAATAATACGTCTATATTTTTGTCAGGAAGAAAAGCAGAGAGAGCAAAAATAGCTCTCAAGTGAGGCTGCTGCTACTCACTCCCCTGTTCCTGGATCCGTGACAGCCATTATGTAACCAGAAGGAAAATTAGACGAAATAAACAGCAGAAGTTAATTGGGTTGATATCAAGTAAAAATATAATTAGTCAAAGTATTTTGTGGCAAAGGCGCTGACAGTATGTGGCTGTTCCTCAGCCTCAGTGCTGAACAGGGATCCTGCCATGTGTTTCAAACTTATTCATCAAGCATTTCCATGGAAACACACAGATGCATAATCTTTGGATCCCTTATTTCGGGAATTGCTGCTCCCAAGGTTCTCTCTGGAGGGAAAACTCAGTCCAGGAGAGGGTAACAAACGGTGATGCTGATCTAGAAACCTCTCCACAAAGGAATTATTCATTCGATTCATGGTTGGGTGAGGGAAAAAAGGAAAGGGCATCTCGCAAAAAAAAAGAGAAAAAGACAAAAAAAACTTGACCTTAAATTT
Source organism: Bombycilla garrulus (assembly GCA_013400315.1). Lineage (NCBI taxonomy): Eukaryota > Metazoa > Chordata > Aves > Passeriformes > Bombycillidae > Bombycilla > Bombycilla garrulus. The sequence continues at coordinate 67,538 of VXBU01009743.1, read as the reverse complement.
TCCTCTCAGAGACTGAGAGTTGAGAAATGACAGCACTGGGAAGAGCCTGGAGAGTTTATAAATGGCCAGATGCCCTCAGGAAGATTGAAATGTCTGCAAGAGTGTCAAATAAATGCTGTAATGAGAGAGACCTTGGTTAAGCACTGGGTTTGTTGTCCAAAGCTGCCCCCTTACAAAGCCAGATGAGAATCAGCTCCACTACAACTTCTCCAGGTTGGAGGGGTTTTTTTAAGAAAAACCCTCCCACGCTGGAATTGTCACGTCCTGATCCCACTTACTGTGACAGCAGCTCCCTGCTGCTACAAAACCCATGGACAGTTGACAAATGTGGCCCTTCCCTCGTGCTGTGAAAGACAGGTCGGGCTGGTTGTGATGAATAAATCCACAAAAAGCGTTTGGGAAGCATCAGTGAAAATTTGCTGTCTGAATAAAAGTCGTTTCCCTGCTCAAAGTACTTCCACAGGAAATAAAACTCTGCATGGAAAGCAGGAGTGGTGTGGTGGGCAGCCCTGGATGTCCCTTCTCATCCCTCCTGCTGCCAGGAATGAAATCAGCACCTGGGTTCCCTCCCAGGATAATTTCTGGTGAGAGGTGCTCAGACAGGGAGGTTTGGGACATGATTCCCTCTAGCAGCAGGGCCAGGAGGAAGGAATATTCCCTGAACCAACAGGATTCTCCCACTCCTGGTCTCTGTGTCCACGCCAGGCTCTGACTGGGAGGAGAAAGCAAATTATTCATAATGCCTGAAAGATAATAAACCCCATTATATCAGCATTAGCAGTTTAACATAAAGCCTCAAAAGCCAGAGCCTTCATAGGTTGCTCGTAATTATTTGAGGATTCTGTTGCTGCAGCGATGCGATAACTGCTATGGACTGGAATCTCCTCAGGCACAACGGAGGGCTGAGCATAAAGTGTGAAGCCTTAACTTCAGATTTCCTGGCTTTGGTTTCAGCCTGCCTCACAAGGGCCCTGCAGCACCTTTCGGTTGTGTTTTGTCAGGCACTGCCCAGCACCAGGGGAAATGCCGGCACACGGGCACTGCCTGGGGGAGTTCCCTCAGAGCTGAGGGCCCGGTGACAGCCCCCACTGCCATCAGCCCCGGTGACGCTCTGCTGAGACACACAGCCGGCTGGAAAGGTGACAGGATAGGGTGCACAGCTTGAAAACATGGAATTGCTCTCCAATTCTGTGCTACTGTAGGGCTTTGAGGCTTTCCTTGAAAGAGGAGCAGGTCGGGAGGAGAGACAACTCGGCTACAGTCCTTTTTTCTCCTCTGGGTATTTCAGTAAAACTCCACAAGGGTCTGTGATCTTTCTCTACAGGATGAACCCCCACATCTTGAAAAAGCTGCAGGTGCTGTGAGACTCCACACAGGATCTGTGCACAGCACATGTTTCTGAGAGTGAAAAATGCTTTTGGAGCTACACTGACCCACTGAGAGCAGCCCCTTGTGCAACACTCCATAAAGAATGGTACAAAATCACAGCAGGGCTGCTTTTTAGATGGGATTTTGGGAAGAAATCCTTCCCTGGGAGAGTAATGAGGCCCTGGCAGAGCAGCTGTGGCTGCCCCTGGGTCCCTGGCAGTGCCCAAGGCCAGGCTGGACATTGGAGCAGCCTGGGACAGTGGGAGGTGTCCCTGCCACGGCAGGGGTGGCACTGGGTGATTTTAAGGTCCCTTCCCACCCGAACCATTCTGTGATTCTGCATTCAGAGTCAAGCACCTGGACAGAGCCACCAGAAGACTTTTCTCTTTACAGTCTGGCAGAAGAATGACAGCAGCTCGCCAGAAGAGAAATAATTAGGAGCTCAAGAGCTGAAATTCCCGCAGGAAGAAGCCCCAGAAAACAGAAGGATTTCAGTTGAAAACAACAATTACCCCAGACCTCACCGCGTCCTCCATGCAAAACACATTCAATGAAACCACTCTCCTCCTCAGTACACTCTTTTTTCTCTGGCACTCAAGCATAATAAAGCTATTTATCTTCAAAGGCCGGGAAACTAAAAAAAAAAAAATATAAAAATAATAAAAAAAGGCCCAGATCATTAAAGGACAAGGCACACTTGAATTAAAGTGAATTGAAATCTGAAGTACCATAGGTTTTACGTTGCTGGGAGAAGGACACACAATTCCCTGTCTCGTTGTCAGTGAGATATTGATTTTTCTGTGGAAGTGTGCTTGAGTTGCTCTTGGTAGATATTACAACTTTCCTCAGCAAGAGGAGGATTGGTTCTTTCTAAAAAATGTTGGCTTTTTTTTTTTTAAAAAAAAACCAACCTCCTTGTACTTATTTAATACTTTCCCCACAGCAACACAACTGATGGAAAAAAATAGCTCAGCAATAGCTCATTTTCTCTGCTCACCCCCAAGTGAATCCTTTCCCTCATTTATATCTTTTATCTCTGTAAGATCTTTTCTGGTGCATAAAAAAATTTCATTCATTAAACTGCAAAGGGGTGAGGGGGGAAGGAATATCTGCTTAAACCCATCGCGTGGAATTTGAATGTGGGTGTGGAGAGGGCGACCTGATGAGAAACGAGAGTTTGCTTTTGTTTTTTTCTGCATAGCGATAAAATGAGGGTGGTTGGCATAATTTGTTTTTTGTGTTAACGAAGAACAAGGAAGATCATTTTATTGATTAACACAGGAAAAGGTCGTGCGTTGACTCAGGGCAACAATAAGAGGAATAATGACTTTTCGTTGTTTTTTTTTTGTTTCCCACGGCAGCCAACGTCCTGGAAGAAGACTCAATGGAGCAGGACATCGAGAGCCCTGTCACCATCCACCAACCAAAGCTGCCCAAACAAGCCAGGGAGGATCTGCCAAAAAACATCAGCAAGGAATGCGCCAAGAGAAAAATCCAGCGGTACGTTCGGAAAGACGGGAAATGCAACGTCCACCACGGGAACGTCAGAGAGACTTACCGCTACTTGACTGACATCTTCACCACCCTGGTGGATCTCAAGTGGAGGTTCAACCTGCTGATCTTCGTCATGGTCTACACGGTGACCTGGCTCTTCTTCGGCATGATCTGGTGGCTCATTGCCTACATGCGAGGGGACATGGATCACATAGGGGACAGCACGTGGACCCCGTGCGTCAGCAACCTCAATGGGTTTGTCTCAGCCTTTTTATTCTCAATCGAGACCGAAACCACCATCGGGTACGGTTACCGGGTCATCACGGACAAGTGTCCCGAGGGAATTGTCCTGCTTTTAGTGCAGTCTGTCCTAGGTTCTATCGTCAACGCCTTCATGGTTGGCTGCATGTTTGTGAAAATATCCCAACCCAAGAAGAGGGCGGAAACCTTGGTTTTTTCTACAAACGCAGTCATTTCCATGCGGGATGGAAAGCTGTGTCTGATGTTCCGAGTAGGAGACCTTAGGAATTCACACATTGTAGAGGCATCAATACGAGCCAAGTTGATCAAATCCAAACAGACCAAGGAGGGGGAATTTATACCACTCAACCAGACAGATATCAACGTAGGTTATTACACAGGGGATGATCGTCTCTTTTTGGTTTCACCACTGATCATCAGCCATGAGATTAACCAGCAGAGTCCTTTCTGGGAGATTTCCAAAGCCCAGTTGCCCAAAGAGGAGCTAGAAATTGTTGTAATCCTAGAAGGAATGGTGGAGGCAACAGGTAACATTTCTTATACTTTGTATAAGGTAAATGCTTTAATTTTAGCAAGGAAAATCAGTGGTTTTGCTTCGTTTTAAAGGAATCACTTCCACGGTCGTTACGTTTGAAAAAGGCGTCCGTTCTCTGGTGAGCTCCAGAATTAAAAGCATGCCCAGTTTAATTGCCTGTTCCATCTTGCCTAACGGAATTAGTGTTGTTTCTGCTCTGTTTGGAAAATGGGATAGCATCTCTCATTTTCTAAATTTTTCACAGCATGTCACCCCGTTATTTGTCATTCTATTGCAGGAGCAGCTCAACCACAGGGACCTTGTGGGATAAAAATGTGCTTAGGGGGAAAAAAAAAAAAAAAAAGAAAACTCAGTGCAAAAAATCTGTTTGTGATGAAGGTGGAAGCACCACGGTCCTGCTGCTTCCAATCACCCGTGGGGATCTGCAGAACAACTGCCAGCCCTGTGGCATTCTGAGGCTGGATCCAGTAGGAAGTGATGATGTGTTCGGTTCTCTTCTTTTTTTTTTAATTTAATTTTTTTTTTTTCTTCTGCCTGCTCGTTTTCCTTGGTCTTTGTTTTAATTTGTAACATGGGGCTTGTTCCACTTTAGCTCACAAAAGGTCTCAGCTGATTTTGTGCTTCACTGGGGCCCTCACAAGCTCACAGAACACTGGGATGTTCAAACAAGGAATGTTGTGACACCAGAGTCTTGTGGAGATGCTGGGTGGTTGTTACCTGCAATTATGCAGCAGAAATCACTTGGTGCAGAGCAAAAAAATCTCCACAGCAAATGCACCACTAAAATGATGTTTATTTTTTTGTATTAAAGCCAGAATCATAGGAGGGTACTTTTATCTGTGGTTTAGAAGCTGGAGGTGGTTTAATTCCTGTTAATAACAGCATCAGTGCCTGAAATAAGTAAATACAACCAACACAAGGGAATGGCGATTATAAAATGAAGATTTGATGTGCTTGGGGGAGGAGAAAACACTGATTATAGAAAGATAAGAATGAGATTTGCCATTTTTTCCCCACGACTGCAGCAAAGCCCGGGCGAGTTTGAGCACGTGGATTCCACAGCTCTGACAGAGGCACAACCTTTCCAGCCCTGACTCATGTTTTGCAACTGGAGCCAGGAAATAAAGAGCAGTCTCCTACTAGAACATGTGTGTGTGTTTCACACATCTATTATGTGGTGTCAGAAGAAAACTGCATTTGTCACCATATAATAAACGTGTGAGACAAAAATGGAGCAGGAAAAAAAAAGAAACAAAAACAAAACAAAAAAAAACCTGAAAGGAACTTGGCAGGGAATTTGAAGTGGTAAATGCAAGGCTTCCAAATTTTCCAGGAAGTAGGTGGTACTGAAGAGAAATCAAGATGAAATGTTTGGTGCTCCTGATCTGTGCAGTAGGCACTGAGATTTCAAACATCTGCATCACCTTCAGGTGAGACAAAGAGGAAATTGCTGTTTGTTCCCTGAAGCCATCCTGAGATCTCGGAATTGCAGCTGAAGGAACCTGACGTCCCAAGGGGGCAGGGAATATTTTCAGGTTTGCTGAACACTGTGTTTTTTCCAGCAAAGTGATTGGCAAGTAGTGGAAGAATAAAAAAATGTCTCAGCAAAACCACCTACAAGATCAAAAGACAGAACATTTCTGCAGTGCAGCAAAGGTGGATTTGTTGGTTTAAAGTCTCATCTCTCTGTTTGTGACTCCCACCGTTCCCTCACCTCATTTTCACCCCTGCACACCTCAGGGTTCTCTGGGTGCTGCTCTGGCCTGACCAGCTCTTCCCCTCAGCCTTCACCGCAGCTCAGAACGCCTCAGAGCGCTCAGGCTGGCAAAGTTTGAGATAAAAATCAAATCTGTCGTTATCTCAAACCTTTCCAGTCCGTATCATGAGGAGAACTGAATGCAGTGATTTGAAAACCCACAGGAGATATCTGGGATTAAAGAGTTTCCCCTGCGCTGGGTGTGGGTCCATTTCCCCTTTCAAACTGTTCTGTTTGGGCAGAGTCTCCTGCTGAGTGAGATAAGAGCAGAGGCCAGCAAATAATCTCAGAATTAGCAGCACCGTTCCTAAAACATTTTTGTGCAGAAGTAGCTTCTTGTGCCGTGCTTTGACCCCACGCCTTGAGGTTTTTTTTTTGTTGAAGGCGCAATCAGGCCAATCTTCTACCAACACGAGGAATTTTCACTCTTTTCATTTACAAATATTTGCAAGCTGCATCCTGGCAAACACTGAAAGCCAATTTAGGCAGTCAGATATTCACCTTTCCTTCTTCCACCTGATGCAGAGTGAGAGAAGCTGCCAGCAAGGTGACGGAATATAAAATTATAAAATCTGGAGCCAGGAAAATGTGATCACCTACATCACATTTAGAGTCGCTGCTGAGGGATCCAAACCAGCCTGAGGTCAGCAGATTGTGTCATCCATCAAAAAAGCCACTCCCAGATCTGGTTTTCTAAAGGAAAAACAATCAATTTTCAGCTTCCCCACTCAGATGCAGCTTTAGTGAGAAATAAAATGGGAAATAGTGAGGGTAAACATTTGCTAATGCTGTTATTAATTATTGATTCTGCTTAAATTTGACTGAACAGGTAAATACATTTATAATATTTTCCACCCTAAGTGCTCCAAAATCACATCCAATTTTTATGGATTGTCATGGGAATTCTGCGTTGTGTGTTAAGGCAGAAAAGTAAGAATACTGCCTTTTATTAAAATAATGAACCAAATTAAAACAAGTTCGAATCAAGGACCCCTTAATTCCCCACGGAAGCATTGCCATAAATTCCTGAGATGCACAAAGAAGTGGATGTGTCTTTACTAAGAAACAGAACAAAGTGTTATTCCAGGGAGAATCCCTGTACCTTGGTTATTCCCTTGTTATTCCCATTCTTCCTGCCATGAAGATCACTTTGAGGGCAGAATCCTCAGCAAAGCATCTTCCAAAATCGTGGAAGTCAATCTGACTCCTTCATCCAGCACCACCAAACACTCCAAACAAGGCTGGTTTTTAAAATATTTCTTATGGATCATTTCAATATGCATTTTTATTTATTTATTTAATTTACGACGACATTCAAAAATACCTCTTTGGATTCGAAGGATAAAATTTTTGCAAAGATTTATCTCTGTGCTTTTCCTGATGGTGGTGCACGTCTCTCAAGTGTCCAAAACCATCGATTTTGGGACAAGAAAAAAAAAAGGACATTATCACTGGAATCACTGAGGAACCTTGAGGAATGAGGGAAAAAAATCCAACCAAACTTCACTGCAGCTGGAGGGCACATCTGGTATTTCCACATTTTGCAGCCCCCATTTCCCAGAGTTTTAAATGTAAAATAATCTCCAGTGAGGAATATTTTGTGATCATTGAATCCTAGCCACAGGCTTAAAATTTTTAAGCCTTTTCCACCTGGTGAAATCTATTTCTAAGGGAAGTCTTATCATCATAAGCAAAGTAGGGATTTTAAAAAAATTAAGCAAGGCTTGCAAATGTATAATTCTGATAAGGAAATAGACCCATAAGGAGAAAAGGAAAGCCTTTTAAATTTGGGAGGTGTAGTGGTACAGGTAGGGTACAATAGCAAGAGAAACTGAGAGAAAGAAAATCAAAGAGAGAGAGAGAGATGGAAAAAAAAAAAAAAAAGGAGGAAAATGGTGAGAAAGAGGCAAATTCTGAGCAAGTCTTGTTTGTGAAGTTGTATCTGGCCAGTGGGGTGACACTCTGGCAACTGCCTCTGCCTAAAAATAAACACTTGAGCACTGAACAGTTCCAAGGAAAGAAAATGATCTGCACATTTGTAGCTGTCACAAAAAAAAAAAAACCAAAAAAAAAAGCAACAAAGCCAGATGGAGAACTTCAGGTTCAGAGGGATAATTTTACAAATAAACTCGGAGCAGGGTGCATTTATAATTCTGACACAGGGGCAGCTTTGAGAGCAGCATCTGCAGAAACAACCAGGCTCTGCCAGCTGTGGAAAACATGTGTGCAAAGCAATAAAATGTTCACTTGGGTGGTTGTTTATACAGTAAACAGCGCTATCGACCTGACAAATTCTGGATAAAGCTGTTCCCCTCTGCACTACAGCCTTGACTTATCGTGGGTTTGATTTCTCTGGGATGAATTGCTGTATTTACCCTTTAGCCTTGCCCAGTCCTAGCAAATGTCTCCCTCTGATATGGATTTTTTTTTTTGTTCAATCCACGCTCAAATTCCCAAATTTTTTTCCCTTTCCCTTCGGCTCGTGCGTACAATCAGCTTTTTCTAGCAAAAAATTCGTGGAATTTGTGTTTTTTTTAAAAAAAAAAAGCCAGGAAAAAAAAAAAAAAAAGCACAAAAAAAGGAAAAAAAAAGAAAATAATTAATATTTTGACCTGTTTTTCCACCCTTCAAAACCTCTCAGCAGACTTTGCTCTCTCTCCAAACAAACACTTCTGGGGCTGGAGTTTTTCACTTGAATTTTCTACTGCTCTTCAAAGGAGAAATATTTATCCTCTCCAACTGCTGCTTAAAGGGATGTGGGTGAAAGGAAGAAAAACACCAGGATTTCTCCCACCTGATTGTTTCTGCAAGACAAAGAAGAAAAGTGGATTTCCCTGCGCTCCGGGATGCGACAAAAGCACAGTGACTGAAATGCAGCTGAAGCAGGGTCAGGGAGAAGTGGCTTCTGCTCCCAACGGCATCATCGTCATTCCAGGAGTGATCAGAACACAAGGGCTCTCCAGTCTGGAGCTTTCCTTTCTATTCTGAGAGTTTTATCATCTCCTGCTGCTGGGTGCTGGACTTGGACAAGGTTTAACTTCTCACACGTCCCCACTTCCCTGGAGCCGCCAGCAATTCCTTTCACTTCTCTCCCGTTTTAGTTTTACCCATTCTAACAAAACGTTTCGTTGTTGTTTGTTCTGGCACAGAAAATTGGAGGGGAGTTCCAGATGCCAGCAGGGAAAGGCATTCCCATCTCGTTGGGATGTTTCCTCCAGGAGGATCTCTCTACAGGTGGAAAAGATGAGTTTTGTTGCTGAAGAGGATTGGGAGGCTTAGAGGAGGCAATTACAATTTCACAATAGTCAAAACTACAAGGAATAGCAAGAAATCAGGGAGTGACGTTTGTGGGAAATAAAAAAGAGATGCTGATTAGGAGTATTTCAACTAAAATTTTCCTGTATCTCACTTTCAGGGAAAAGGGATTACACATTTGTTTAACAGCTTTATTCTCTGGGTAGCGCTGTGCTTTACAAACCTGTTCTGGATGTTTGATAATGGCTTTTTGTCCATCTCCCACACCTTCCTCACCAATTCATTCCTCATCTCTTCACAACTCCAGCTGCTCCCTCGCCCCTAAATGTTCCAATATGATATTCAGATTCAGGCAGTGACTCACATTAAAAGGCAAGATCTCTAAAAGACAGGTGCTTAGGGATTCTCTCCCAGATCAGATATTAGTAAATAATTCTGTGCTGGCCACGTGTGCACAAGAAGAGCTTCACTTGGCACCTCCTGGTCTTTGCAATCCCTCCAAGATCTCCCTGGGCATGGAGAAAGGGAGGTCCCGGTTCTTCCCACACTCCCACAGAGCTCTGCTGTCAAAACTGCTCCTTCCTAAACCAGGGACAGTCCCAGAGAGGTGCCCCAAAATCCTCTCTTTGCTCACCACTCCACAGCCTGCACAGGTTATTGCCCACAGGGCTCAGGATCTCGGGGTCAGAGAAATGACAGGATCCCAAAATCTGCTGAACTCTGGCCCTGCTCCTGTTTTCCAAGCAGAAAGGCACAGTGGGAAGCTGGGCTGGCACCCTCTTCATTGACCAGCAGAGTCTCCCTAAAATCCTGTGATTCCAAACACCTAAATTCTTCCTAAAATCCCCTGATTTCAAACACTTAAACTCTTCCTAAAATCTTGTGATTCCAAACAATTAAACTCTTCCTAAAATCCTGTGATTACAGACACTTAAACTCTTGCTAAAATCCTGTGATTCCAAACACCTAAACTCTACCTAGAATCCCGTGATTCCAGACAGTTAAACTCTTCCTAAAATCCTGTGATTACAGACACTTAAACTCTTGCTAAAATCCTGTGATTCCAAATACTTAAACTTTTCCTAAAATCCCATGATTCCAGACATTTAAACTCTTCCTAAAATCCCCTCTTTCCAAACACTTGAACTTTTACCAAAATCCCACGATTCCAAACACCTAAACTCTTCCTAAAATCCCCTGATTTCAAACACTTAAACTCTTCCTAAAATCTTGTGATTCCAAATACTTAAACTCTTCCTGAAATCCTGTGATTGCAAACACATAAAT
>VXBU01009743.1:38954-57534 GCA_013400315.1 Bombycilla garrulus | reverse complement strand
TCCAGACACTTAAACTCTTCCTAAAATCTTGTGACTCCAAACACTTAAATTCTTCCTAAAATCCCATGATTCCAAACACTTAAAATCCTGTGATTCCAGACAGTTAAACTCTTCCTAAAATCCTGTGATTGCAAACACTTAAACTCTTCCTAAAATCCCATGATTCCAGATGCTTAAAATCCCGTGATTCCAGGCAATTAAACTCTTCCTAAAATCCTGTGATTACAGACACTTAAACTCTTGCTAAAATCCAATGATTCCAAACACTTAAACTCTTCCTAAAATCCTGTGATTCCAAACACTTAAAATCCCATTATCCCAGACATTTAAACTCTTCCTAAAATCCCGTGATTACAGACACTTAAACTCTTCCTAAAATCCTGTGATTGCAAACACTTAAACTCTTCCTAGAACCCCATGATTCCAGATGCTGAAAATCCCGTGATTCCAGCCACTTGAAGCGCTGTCCTTCCAGGCGAATTTCGAGCGCGTTCCCAGCAGTTTTATCCCAGCACGAAGCCCTGCAGAGGAGCTGCTGCTCGGTCCTGGGAGCTCCAGCCCCAGCTCAGAGCCCGAGGGACGCAGGAGGGAGCAGCGCCCGTGTCCCCCGCCATCCCCACCCACAAAATCACAGGGAGGATTCTCTGCCGAGGGCGCCTCAGCCTAATCCAGGTCAGAGGATTCCCCGGGCAGGATCAGCTCAGTGAGCGTGTTCCACCTGCTCTCCAAGTGGAGATGTGGTTCCTGAGCCCCCCAGAGATGTGCTGGGGGCTGCTGAAGTGCCTTTTCCATTCCAGAGCACTTCCCAGGATGACGCCAGGAGCCTGAGCGTGCTCAGCTTCAACCCATCCACGCTCAGCTTCTCCCCCTGCTCCAGGAACGGTGTAAAAAAACAGATCAGCACTGAAATATTTTCCTGGGAAAGGCTACATTGCTAATTATTTCCAATATTTCTAATTTTAGACTTTCACTTTTGGTGATCTGGGGTTGTTACCTGCCTGCAGACAGCGGCGGTGACATCCCCGCCAAGGATTTGAGTCAGGGCAGGGTCTCACCCCTGGAATTCTGCTGGAATGAACTGATTCTTTCATGCTGATTACCTTGTCTGCTCAGCTTGATTTCCAGATATGAAGGCTGTCTGGGTAGCCTGCAGTTCAAAAGCCTGGGAAGTATTTTTGGTGAATTCTGCTCCCTCCCATGCTCCTTTTTCCCTTCTCCCCTTGGTGCTTGTCTGCTTCCAGCTGTGTAAGATTGTTTCCTCCTGTCTCCCTGGATTGTGATGAAGGATGAACACTCTGCATTGCACTCCCTGATAACCAAAAGGCCTCCCTAAAATTATGATATTTGCATCAGCTTCTAATTAAAGTAAGCAGAAAAATTAATCACCTTCAGCAGTTTCCACAAAATTGACCACAGCAGCAACAGCAAAGCCAAAAGTGACCTAAAAATTTAAAGAATGAGCAAAGTTGTGAATTAAACCAGAAATTCAAACTCAGCATTGGTAGGTTAAAAAGAACAAGGCCATGGACTGCAGAAACACCACATAAAGGACATGAAAAAAATACAGAAAGTTTGTGAGTTTTAATTCTTTTATCCTAGAAAGCAGCAGCCAGCAATAAAAACCCCCATCGTGGCACAGCTCCTGGGATTCCCAAGGCCTCTGAAAAAAGTCCTGAAGGGATTTAAGGAAAAAAAATCACAAAGAATTGCAGTGATCTCAGTGGTCTCAATCACAGCATTCCAAGGAAAACCAGACAAAGTTTGGAATCACAGCTGTGCTCTTGCTGCTCACTCCCTCTCCTTCATTCCCAGTATTTCCAAGAATGATTTAAAAAAGTCACAATGCTCTCCAAGATTTCTTTTCTTCCAGATTTTGGCCACTTTCCTTAGTTGGGATTTATATAGAATGACATAAACCTTTAGTAAAAAAAAAAAAAAAAAGGGAGATTTTAATAAATACAGTATTTTAAAAAATATTAATTATTATAATAAATACGATGTATCCCAGAAAGAAAGAAACCTGTGGTTATAAAACTCCAAACTGGCTCCTCCTTGTTTTTTAGAGTTTTTTTGCAACATCAAGGCTGACAGCTTTGGTTCCACATTTCTGACTGGTGCAGACCAGTGTGAACTGGAGAGAAAGAGAGAGAGGGGCTTCCCCTAAAAAAAAAAATAAAATTCCATCTGACTCTGGCAGAGCTGCCAGGCACCACCAGAACAAAAAGGATTAAAAGATTCATGACTCAGCCACTCCAATTAAATTGTGCTGGCACTTTTTTTTTAACCAGCCATTAGCTTCTTTTTTTTTTTTTTTTTTTTGCAACCTTGCATAAGAAGTATTAATTTATTACACTTAGATCTCCAGAGTGAGGAAAAACCCCCCATCCATTTTCATCATTTTCCAGTTCTTTTTCCATTACTCTCCTTTTCCAGTGGGAAGACAACAAATCAGCCACTTTTTCAGATATTAAGTGCAGCAATGAGTCTCTAAAACTGCCAATGGGGCTGTGACAGATGCCGTGAAAAAGTGTACAAGAGCCCAAAGCCAAAGGTTTTGAGGCAGTCAAAGGTTCTTGTCTGGCCAAAAAGCTGCTTCGAGGGCAGCAGCCACCACTCCAAAGATGTGCAGGGGAGGAGGTTTGCTTTGCATTTTAAGGAAAATGTTCTTCTCCTGCCGTGAATGAATGCTAAATCACCTCCTTAACTCCTCTCAGGGCTTGGTCACAACTAAACCGGGATTTTAAACCCCTCATAATTAGTCAAGATCCAAGTTTTAAGACATAAAACGTGAATTTTAACCTTGCTACATCTTCCTTTACCTTCCAAAGGGATGTAAAATACCCACCAAGCATTCAAAAGCCAGCAGTGACAGAAGTTCAGTCCAAAACCATCGCCTCTCCAAGGTTTAATTGATCCAAAGCCCTCCCAAACCTGTGGAGCAGGGCTCAGTCTCTGGTGGCCTCTGAATTAGGATCCTAAAGGACTGAACTGAGCTCTGCAGCTCCTTTGTGGTCTCAAAGAAGCAATTAAGGCTCTAATTAAGAGGCAAATGGAAGATTAGAAGCAGATAAATGTTTATGATTTAGGTAAATGACCCACAGTGGAAGTTTTGGCTTTACCACGTCTGAGGTGATTTCTGAGCCGTGGGAGGAAGGGTGGATCCACACAGGGTGTCCTTCCCTCTGGAAATCCGTCCTGCAGCCCTGAGTTTTCTCTTCCCTGCAGCCACTGTCCCTTCTGCAGGTGGATGGACAGAGCCATTCCACAAGGACAGACCCAACAAACCTGGAATATTTCATGTACAAACTGTGCGTGGCAAATAGAGACACCGGAATGGATGAAAATTCCATGGAAATTCTCCTTCTTCTGTCTCCATTCCTTGGATTCTGAGTTCATCCCTCCCACCACACTTTCCATCTGTGGTTTGATGCTTAATCTGTTATAAAGAAAGGAACCAAAAGCCGAAATTCCAGCAGGTCCGTTACAAATATGGGCTAAGAATTCCACTGGAAAGATCACAGAGGCGGAGCAGAGATTCCTGGAAACACAGATCTCAGGGCTGATTCTCTTTGTGGCAGCCAAGACAGAGATCACATCTCTCCCAAAACTCTTTTCATTAGATTGGGTAAATATCACACCCAGCAGAGCAGAATAACATGGTAAGAAAAAAAATAAAATTAAACATTTCCGGGGTTCCCCTGGAATTTTCTGTGCAGATGAAGCTCTTTCACTTTTCTTGCTAGCAGGAGCCAGCAGACAGATAATCCTAATATTTCAGAGCAGTCTTCTGAAGAGCCTCTGATGCTGGAAAGGACCTCTGATGCTGAAAAGACACCAGCCAAGCTTTACTGATGTCTACAAAGTGACCAGAATCAAATGCACAGCAAGCTCGAAATAATCAGAGCAATTTCCACCCAGCACCTTCCCCCCGTGGCTGCACCACAGCCAGGCCACGATCAGTCAGGGACACTGAGCCCTCACTCCTCAGCCTGCTCTGATTTCCACATTTATCCACTGGGACAGGGAAAGCAGCGTGAGGGGAGCACAGAATGAGCCTGCCCATCTTTTGGGGGCTGAAACAAATCCCCAGGGATGCAACAGCAGCAGCCAAGGCAGATATTGGGGAGGAATTGTTCCCTGGGAGGGTGGGGAGGGGCTGGGATGGAATTCCCAGAGCAGCTGTGGCTGCCCCTGGATCCCTGGAAGTGCCCAAGGTTGGACACTGGGGCTGGGACACCCTGGGACAGTGGGAGGTGTCCCTGCCATGGCAGGGGTGGCACTGGGTGGGATTTAAGATCCTCCCAACCCAAACCATCCATGATTGTACAATATTTTATCAATACCATCCATGTCAGGTCGTCAGGCCCCTCTCTCCTCCCTCAGCAGAGCCCTTCAGCCAGACACCTCCCAGGTGAGAACAGCACCATGCAGCACAGGAAACCTTATCTGCACTATTCGACTCACTGCAGGGCTGGAGAAGATAAGGAAAAAAAAATCCATTTTAAAGCAATTTCACACAGGATGGTCATAACTTACTTAAATGGACAAAATACACAACATACCTGTAGGCTGTTTGGACAAAAGGAGAAGAAAATAGCAGGAGGAGCAGGTGTAGTGGCACAAAAATGACAGTGTGCAATTGGGGCTGTGAAAGCCCAGAAAATGCAGGTTGTGCCATTAATCCGTGCTGGTGTTTTTAATATGTGTTATAAAGTCTTTATCATGAGACCCCGTGGCATCACGCTGCAAGGAAATGATGAAACCATGCTGATATAAAGAGGATATTCCAAGCAGGTGGTGGCATTAGGCAGCAACTGTGTTTTCCATAGATGTCGTGTAATTACAGTCAGCTCAGGCTGGGAACTCTTGTAAAAAAAAGTATTATTTGTGCTGGGGTAGTTCCCTTCTGTTCTCCAGGCTGTAAAATCTTGGTTTTTTTCATTATTGTGAGCCCGAAGGTCCGGTGTTAAAGAGACCCTGGGAGCATCGGAATCTGTCAAGGAAGAAATGTAATTTTCTCGGTGAGTTTTGAACCACAGATTGCTGGGAAACCTCTGAGTTCATAAGACTGCAATAAACACCAGGAAAGGGCTTGGGCTGAGGCCACTCAAATAGATACGGTCACTAAAACCCCAGGCAGAATGAGTAACAGGGTCCTCTGACTCTTTTTGTGGATGTGGGGGAGGAAAGGCTGGAGGAAAGCAGAGGGATTGATACAAATCTAAATTCACTTGTGAGCACCGAGCACCTTGTGGTTGTCATTTGGGTTATGGCTGAAAGTCAGTCAGTTCCTCCACTGCACACTCAGAGACCAATAACTGTGCTGGCAAAGGAACTATCTGCTCTCTCCGAAGCATTTTGGGCACAGACTGCTGTTTGCCTTCTTTTCCTACCAGTTTAAAAAGCTGGACAAGTCTGTCAAGGAGGAGAAAAGGAAATTTTCTGGTGGGGGAGGCATTTTTGGTGGTAAAACACGAGGTATTGCTGCTACCCAGAGGGCACTTTTTGTCTCAAGATGCCAAGATCGTGAGTTGGAGCAGTTTTCAGGGCATGTGAGAGCACTTGAGTTCACTACATCAGCAGAAAGATTTGATGCTTTGAGTCAAAAAATCAGCAGGGATTTTGCATAATCACTGCACTGAGATTTTCCATCCAGACAAAAAATATCCCACCAAATCTATCTCAGATATTCTGTTTATTAGGGGTTGGTGTGGGTTTTCTGCTTCCTCCCCTGTGTGTCATGTTAGAACAACGGAATGAAAGACCATTGGATTAGGGAAAAAAAAAAAAAGAGATTCCACATGAACAGTACTTCAAGTTCTGAGTTTGAACACCGAAATTTTGCACAACACGCTTTGCTTCCACATTGGAATAAAATTCCGAGGAGGGGAAATGCTCAGATCTGAGTCTTTTGGGCTCATCCTACAAGAGAGGAAACAGGGACAAGCCCAGCACAGGTGCCGTGCTCCAAAAAGCAGGATGGGCAGGAGAGAGGGGAGATATTCCAAAAAGCAGGATGGGCAGGAGAGAGAGGAGCAGAGGGCTGCAGATTCAGAGGTGGAACCTGCTTCAAACAGGAATAGAACCTTTCAGCATCAACCCAGAGCTGCTGCCTCTGCCCTCCAGATGCTCCAGCTTTGGGAGTCAGCTTTGGGCTGAGTTCTCCTTGCTGGAGCAGAATTGTCCGCCCAAAAATAAGGAGCAGCCTCACACAGCCTTGAGACAAAACCCAGACGGGGCCACAGGGTCAGAACACTTTCTGACAGACCAGAAATGGATCCCTGGCACGGCCCAGGTGGACACAGAGGTCCCTCCTCCCATCTCACCCTCTGCCTCTTTGTTTCCACACCTGAAAAAGCGAGCACACAGCTCCCCCAGACTTCAGCTGCGCAGCTCAGTGAGAACTGAGACTCGTTTTTAGGCAATTTGCATGGATGGGAACAATTACAGCCAAGGCACATCAACAGAGAATCAAGCCCTGCATCTAATGTTGGTAATGCTCTTAATAATAACAACCCCCCTTTCCAGAGAGAGAACATTAAACCTGCTCAAAATACAGTATTTTTTTCCAAATGATAGTATTTCTCCCCTCCTACACCACATCTACCTTAATCATCTGACTCCCACACAGCTGGCTCGACTTCAATGACAGTCTCCTCTACTTGTTTAAAAGTCATGTTATTTCCACCGCCATCAAAAAGGCAGGATTTTCAAGTGAAGTTATTAAAGTTTCCAACACAAGGAACAGTGCGTGGGTGCTGCTGAAGTCGACTCTCAGGGATGAAAAAGAGATTCCTTCACTTCTACCAGAGGACTGAGCCTCCCTTCTCTCTGGGGCCACGAGACACCTGTTTTTATGGTGATGGGGTTTTTTTCTGTCTGCAAAGCTTCTCAAAAGTTTTGTCTGTTCCACAGTGAGCCCGGTGATCCAAACCTGAATTTCCACCAGAAAAGAAAACAACAACAACAACAACAACAAAATAATAAACTGGGGACCAGTCCTTCCTGGTGCTGGATGAGTGGAAAAATACTTGGGTATTAATTGATGTGTCCAAAGTCTTCTAGCCAAAATACCGAAGGCAATGTTCCAACCAAACTTCCCCCTCCCGAGGCTCCACAAGGCCATCCCATCTCTTTATCTGCCATCCAGATTTATTAGAGCCAAGAGTAATTCGGTCTAATCCACTGCCTGGTTCCCACCCAGCTGCTAAGCCACTCATATTGGACACAGAAGAAGGAAATGTTAATACTTTAATTGGAAAAAATCGCCTCAGTGCTGACCTGCGGCTGTTCTCCTCGAGCTCCGTGGTCGTGGGCTTTAATCAACATCACTGAATTCCAACAAGTTTTTGCAGCAGCCCCCCGTGCAGGCACAGGCTTTGTCAAGAGACAGAGGTTTATTCCTTCTGTGCCACTGATCTGAGCCGAGAGGTGAGCAATTAATCTCAAAGCAATTCAGGGTTTAGGCAGAGTTTCTGCTCCTTTTCCACGCAGCTTTCTCAGCAGCTGTCAGCTCACCGCAGGGCTCCGTTTGCTGAATCCACCTCCCTGAATTTTCACCTCGTTTGCTGCCGTTTCACAAGCGCTGCTCAGTCCCTCGGAGTTCGGCAGGACTGGGAGGCGCAGGGATGTTCCAACTCCTACAGCAGGAAAGGTTTATCAGAGCTGCATTATGCAGCACCTACACGCGTAATGAATTAAATCCTCCAGGTTCATTCATGCATTGTTTCAAAACCTGTCAGAGCCCCTAAATCAAATTACAGCCTTCACTCAGCTCGGGATTGCACCTGGAGGTGTGTCAGTCTGACGTTGTGCCATCCTTTGATGAGCAAAGAGAAAAAAGCAGACAAAAAGGAGAAGGGAAGGAAGTTTTTTATAACAGAGGTGCTCCATCCCTTCCCTTCATCAGCAGAATTTTATGCTAGTTGTGATGGCTATTTTTTTTGTAACTTCTATCTTGTGTTTGTATTAAAAATTCAAGGTTGAAAATATCTGGCACTTCTGATGGCAGCTGTTGCGTTTTAGTTGTCGTAGGAGTTTATTCCTCAGTACCAACAGAAAAGTTCTATTTTGACCACTTTTCCCCAAGATGGAAAGAATCCACAGTTATTGGGGTCTCACAGAAGGATCACCTTGGAAACAAGCACAGGTTTTAATTCTCTCTAGAGATGAGATGGAGGTGTTTGGCATTCAGCATGGGTTGGACCCGTGGGTTTATGGCCAGAGCTGCCTTGCCCAGGTAGGGGATGAAGAAAGGCCCAAAGTCAGATGATTCACCTGAAATGCAGGGCAGCCACCAGCTGTTCTTGAGACCTGCCTAAAATCTTTAATTCTGGCTAATTCCAATAAAAAACCTTCCTTCAGCAGGAAAACAGCAACAATAACCTGAAGCTGTTGTGTGGAAAATGTGCAGTGTGACTCTGGAGAGCAGATAGCCTGTCTGGAATCTGAATGGTGGCAGAATTTGACCCTTGGCTGTGTGTGACAGCGCCCAGGCTGCCTGTCTGTTCACAATCCTGATTTAGCTGCTGTGGTCAGGTTGGTTTGATCCTCATGGGAAGGGTGAGCCAAAGAGAGAGCAGCATTTGGGCTCTCACCGTCCCTCTTGCAGTGTCTCTCCCTGGCTTGGAGTCTGACTTGGTGCAGCAGATTAAAATTGGAATTAAAATTAAAATTGTCCAGCTGAAGTTGTCACAGTGGCAGTGCCCTGCTGGGTCACCCTCCTCCCCCTCACACCCCAGAGCAGCTGGTGCCCTGCTCAGCACCGACCACAGCCATGTGCTGACACCCAAAAAAAAAAAAAAAAAAGAGGGAATTGTCTGTTCAGTCAGCACAGCTGAGGGAATTAGCAGCGAGGGATTTATCCCTCTCTGTTTTTCACGCCTCCTTCTGAGCGTGCAGTCCAAAGCAGCAGGGACCTGTTTTGGGTGGAGGAGTGCTGGTGATGCCAAACTTGGACTCTTCCAATGCTCTTCCAGCCCTGGGAATATCTGTTCCATCAGTAAAGTCATCTCTGCCCTCAGCCTGCGGCCCCAAAGCAGCAGCCACGCAGAATCAGAGGGGGTGGTGACACCTTTCGCCCCACTCCTTCCCCAGGAGGATTTGCTCCGGACTCTGGGCTTTTGGATGATCCCTTCTGGCTGATCCACATTTCCTGGGACAGGAGGAGAGCTCCAGGAGCAGGAATGAGCCGCTCTGACGCTGTTGTGCCCCTCTGAAGCAGCACAGCAAAGCATTAGCACACGCAAGGACCTGGTCCATTAACTTTTGAAATGAGTTTGTCAAGGGAGAGGCAGCGCTGGTGGGAAAACAAGACATCCAAAGCTCCTTGCAAATCCAAACTCTCCTCCTCTAAAGCATCACACCTCATCAGCTGTGCTTGCAGCTCTCTCTCCTACAGATGACAGGGTAAAAAAAGGCTGCAAAGTGGATTTTCTCCTGCGGTTGTCATCTTAATCTCCATCTTCTGTTAGCAACAAGCTCCAGCATTATCCCGGAGTTTTGCAGTGTCAGGGCTCTGACTGTGCTCCCTCTTTGGAGAGAATCGTTCACAGCAGTTTAGTTCAGGCTACCACACAACAGCAGCAGGCCAGGCTGCTTTGGCTTGAACAGCACAGAGTGGAAAGTTGTGGGATTGTTGCCACCTTGCTCATGAGGTGAATTGAACCTTCTGGAGGTGAATAACACCAGTCCTGGCATCCTCATCTTGGGGTTATTTCCCTGGAAAAGTTCTTTCTGTTGTCACTCTGACACATTTGAATTCAGAAACATCCATGTCATCAAGCAGGCACAGGAAAAACTGGAGAAATTCCCCAAAGATCCCAAGTGGGATCGTGAAGAGTGATTCCATTCCCAAAGAGAGCTTTGCTACCTGCTCTCATCCAGAATTAATCCACTCCTGAAAGCCAAGTGTGCAGCAAGAGGATACTTTGGGCTTTTGAGGAGCTTGGTTTGGGTCACTGCCTTGCTGGTAACTTTGGCTGGCTGGAGGCTGGAATCACGGGTGGGCCCAAAAGCAGTGACCACAAGGGAATCCCAGCTCAGAGCAGGGGGAGCACAGCTCAGAGAAACACAGAATGGTTTGGGTTGGGAGGGACCTTAAATCCCACCCAGTGCCACCCCTGCCGTGGCAGGGACACCTCCCACTGTCCCAGGGTGTCCCAGCCCCAGTGTCCAACCTTGGGCACTGCCAGGGATCCAGGGGCAGCCACAGCTGCTCTGGGAATTCCATCCCAGCCTCTCCCAGGGAACAATTCCTGCCCCAAATCCCATCAAACCCTACTCTGAAGCCATTCCCTGTGTGCTGTCCCTCATCCCTTGGGAATTGTCTCTCTCCAGGTTTCCTGCAGCTCCTCCAGGCCCTGCAAGGCCACCCTGAGCTCAGCCCAAAGCTTTTCCTGGCCAGGCTGAACAATGGCAGCTGTGCCAGCCTTTCCTGCCAGCAGAGCTGCTCCATCCTCTGCTCATCCTGGAGCCTCCTCTGGGCTGGCTCAAACAGTTTCTTACAATCCATCAGGACAGTGAACAGTGCATTCGTCACCTCCTCTTTCAGTGACAGACACAGACACCCCCACGGACACACAAACAGCCTGTCCACATTCCCAAGGGGATTCATTAACTGAAAGCCTTCATACCTGACTGAATTTTGAGGAATGCTCCCTGAAATGCTGGCCTTGAATTCTGTGTCCGGTCATGGCAGCAGCTCCTGATTAGCTGGGCTTTTCTCCCTGTGCTGCCACCTGAGAGAATCACAGGAGGTTCCATTAATATTCCTGCTGAGACCAGAGCAAACCCTTTGCTCCGTGATTAATAACGTGTTAAGCCACAGTTCCAAATTATTTCAACTTTTCAATGGTTATGGGAACATTCACAAGACGGATGGCCGGGCCTTACACTGCCAAGAGGCTGAAAGAGCTGTCATTTATTACAGGGATTTCTTGTAGCCAGCTTGTGTAACACTACCCTGCTAAACTGCAGAAAAAGAATTATGAGCTTTGCCACAGCGTCTTCCCGAATTAGAAATCGAGCGAGGCTTTCAGCACTACAAATGTTTTTGTGAGTGGGGAGAGGGAGGAAGTGAGGAAATGCCATTAGACTTCACCAGAAATACAAAACCCCAAGCATTTCTGCACCATGGTGGTGCAACAGAGATTCACTCCTTGGCTTGGCTGATTTAATCCTGTCGCACCACAATATTTTGTGGTGATTTTTTTGTTCAGTTTCACCATGTGCTTATAATCGTGGAATACCAGAATGGTTTGGCTCAGAAGGGACCTTAAAATAATTTTTTTCCAGCCTCTTCCATGGGCAGGGACACCTTCCACTGTCCCAGGTTGTTCAGAGCTCCATCCAGCCTGGCCTTGGACACTCCCAGGGATGGGGCACCCACATAACCTCACCTATTCAAGATTTCCCAATTATTTTCTTGTAACAACTTCTTAACCCTCCCAGTGCCTCTCTGAAGTCTGTTCATTGTCTTCTCCCTGCTGCCAGTTAAATTCTTCTCTCCTACCTTCTTAACATTATAACACAAGGAATTTTCCTTTGATGATAATCAACGGATCTCATTAATTTGAAGGGACTGAGGATTTCCAAGGCTCCCACATCAAGGATTTGCTGATTTTGGGCACAGGGGAAGCGCTGCCCTCAGTGTCCCCGTGTGTGTGTGCGCACATGCCACAGCCTCGTGTCACCTCCTTATTCTGGGAGCAGGGAATTTTCAATCATGATTAAAAGAAGGAGAAAACTCCACTGCACAGAGAATAGGAAAAGGCTGAGGAGGCACAATTGCTGCTCCTGGAAAATACTTTGGCATTCTGTGACTGTTTCATCTGATCCTCCTTCTGTTCCCAAAACAGCCCATCCGCTTTTGCCACCCCATCCCCTTCTCTGCTTAAAGCAGAGGAGAGAAAAGGTCTTGGGAAAGATGCTGAGACCACAGTACTGAGCCAAAGCTTGTGTTGAAATAGCAGGACCTGAAAAAAAAATCTTGTTCTAAAACTTTAGTTCTCCATGAAATCCAAATCAGTGCTCCAGGCCAAAAAATCCTCCTGGTTCTACCAAACCAAAATCCACCTGACCATCAGGATGTTCAATAGCAGGACCTGGCCTTCCTTTGCTCCACACCTCCCATGAGGCTTCGGGGCAAGTTCGCTGTTCCCTTCCTCAACTTCCCCACTGGAAAAGAAAAACAATAACAAATCCCTACCTCAGAGACCTCCAGATAAAAGGTCATGGGAAATAGGAGCCAAATGTTGCTGGTCCTGTTCTTTCTGAGCGGCTATAATTCATCCCCTGCTGGGCTGCTGGATCCTCATGCAAACTTTTAGGCAAAGTACTTTCTGTGCTTGTAGCACTGTGTTTCCATTGACCTGCACTCCCAGCAGAACTGGAATAAAATGGAATTGGAAAAATAACAGGAACCAGAAGAAACAAATGATCTGGGCTGTGCTGAGAGAGCTGCAGTTAAAGCTCTGTGGAAGTGGGGCCCAGCATGTGCCAGCTCTGCCTTTGCTTCCTGAAGCCAAGTGAAATGTCAGGAATTAGGCTGGGATGGCGTTGTTATATTTCCAATTAATTTCCAGTACTCACGCTCCTACTGGGAATAAGCAATTGCTGGTTTGCCTCCCTTTTCCCTTCAGAAATGTGTGATTAAGGTGAAAAAAGAGTCTTCATCCTTTGAGACAGCTCTGAGAAGCTGATCTCAGCTCAGGCAGGCAGGAGTTCAGCCTTGGTGGGTGATTGAGCACTTCCTCACCTCGGGGCCCAGATGTTCAGCTGTGCGTTGAGGAGAACCAAGGTGACCCTGTCCATCTGTCACCTGTCCCAGCAGCAATTCCCAGTTTTAGTTAAAGGGCTTTGTGCACAATATTTGCTTCTTTTGTCTCTCTGGTCAAAATAAACCCCTCTTCTTGGAGCGTTCAGTGAAGGCAGTGGCCAGGTGTTTAACAGGCCAGGGAAAAAGTTATCGTGGTGGGAGGAGCGAAGGGCTCAGAGCTGTTGTGTTCAGCATTATCCCAGTGCCTTGTTGAGCATCTCCCAGACTCCAATCCCTTTTACCTTGTGTCCAGCCTGTCACACGAGTCCTCCCAGGTGTTGTGACTGGCACTGCAGGAAGCACCAGAGGGAATAAACCCATCCCTGAGTTCCCCCAGCACCCAAACCTGATCCACTGCAGCGTGAAGGAGAGAATCATGGAATCCCTGAATGGTTTGGGCTGGAGGAACTTTAAAACTCCACGGCAGGGACAACTCCCGCTGTCCCAGGGTGTCCCAGCCCCAATGTCCAGCCTGGCCTTGGGATCCAGGGGCAGCCACAGCTGCTCTGGGAATTCCATCCCAGCCCCTCCCAGGGAACAATTCCTGCCCCAAATCCCATCTAACCCAACTTTCTGTCAGTTTGAAGCCATTCCCCTTGTCCTGTCTGAGGACTTGGGAGGTTTTCAAAGAGGCCACACCCGATTTTATTTCTCTTTTCCACCCTGGAGGTTGAACACGCCTTAGGAGCCCAGCAGGAGCCAGGGGGAGCAGACATTGGGACTTAGCAGGGATGTCCTGGAGGTGTGAAACTGAAGAGATCCGAGTCAGGTCTGCAGTGTGGAGCTGTGAAATCCCCACGGAAGATGCTGCTGGTTTGACCTGCTGCTGACTGGGGCTGGAATCAGGAAATTTTAAAATTTCTCATCAAACACTGACATGAAACATTAAAGACAGATTAATGTAGCCAGAAATGCCCAGGTTTAGTTTTTTCCCTGTTTGCCTCAGAGCCTGGGAGCCTTGATTTCGGTGAGGCAGGACAGCTGGGAGTGAGGGACGTCCGGTTTCAGCCACATGCTCCTTGTGCAATGTCTGGGAGGGTTCCAAACCAGCAGCAATAAAACCTGCAGGAGCGAAGCTGCGACCTTGTTCTTGTCATGCAGGAGAATATGGGCTCAAATCCACGTGGGAATCAGAAGAAAATCAGGAAAAGCACCACCCTGTAGCTCAGAGAGAGTTCAGCAAGGTACACCCTTCAAATAATCCACTCCCGCCACAACCACACGACTGCTGATCCCTCAGGGCCTCCCTGCCCAGCCATTCCCAAATAATCCCTCGACAACATTTTCCAGGCATTGCTGCTTTTTTTTTTTAATTTTTTATTTTCCTTAGACACACACACACTGCATCTCTGCTGGGAGAAGAGTGCCACCTCATGACAGATGCTGAGGATGGAACGGGCCGCAGCAGGGACGCAGGGACAGCTCCTGCTCCGGGCTCCCGGCAGGTTTCCGTCCAGCCCCCCTCCAAAACTCGTGTTTGTGTGCTTTGCTGAACACAAAACCCAGAGCTGAACACGAATTAAATCGCTGCTCAGGAGTGCTGACATGATGGAGGCTTTTATGCAAAGTTTTTCCTGCTCTGGGAGACCCCTCGTTTAATTTCAGACTCTTTTCCCTCTCCTCTGGGAATTCTGCAATTTGGATGCGAGCACCCTCACCTTGCTTCCCTTTCTCCGCACACTCTTCTCAAATTCTTTATTTTTTCCTTACTAAAACCAACTTTTTTTCTCAAATTTTTCATCTGAGATAATTACTGTTAAACTAAGGACATTTAAAAAGTCTTAATGGCTCACTTGCTTCCACAAGTGAGGTGCAGGTGTCAAAGAAACTTAGGATTTCTCTGCTCCATCACCAGTTTGGACTGTTTGAGGAAAATCTGACACATTTTGCCATGCATTGATTTGTCTGTGCTCCTCGAGAAACAACTGGTTTTAATATTATTGGTTTAAATATGAAGAAATAGAAAAAAAAATAGCTGTTTTCTGGCTTTTTGCTGGTTTTTGGCCCCATCTCCCCCTACTTTAAATGAATTCAGGCATTGAGGAAAGTGCCAGACTGAAAAGCCCAGAGCCTGAAGTGTGTTGTTCCTATTTTTTTTCCCAGAATAGAAATATCAGGAGAGCAGAACTGAAGCTTTCCTAAAATCCCAACCCTATTCCTGCTCTTCTCCTTTCTTGGACCCACTGCTAAGTGTGGGCAGTAATTAAAGATCCCAATCAGCTTCTTCCACACCACCTCCAATAAAACCAAAGTCAATTAAAACCAAGTGAATATTAATTTTACCAAAATGGTCATTGATATTAATAGCCCCTACTGTTGGACAGGATGCCAAGCAGATAAATATAGATGCAAAATTTGACATAACTCAATAATAAATAGCATTTTTCAGAAGTGAAAGATTTTGCATCTCATTCCCCCAGGCAGCCACTTTCTGCTCCCTCCTGCATCTCAAAAATATGCTGCTCAAGTTGTCAGATAGCCAAATATTATTAACCTGAAAGCATCAACTTAATAAGTCTCATCCCATGAACAGAAAAAAAATTAAAAAATCAACTCAGAATAAAAATCAAAACCCACTTGCTACTCAGTGGGAGGATTTTACAGCGCAGATGATTTTCTGTGCAGAACTGCAAGAAGGCCTGCAAAAGTTCATCAGAAATCAGAGCTGCAGGGAGCCTGGCATTGGCTGAGACTTTTGTTATGATAGAGATATCAATAAACCCTCATTTAAATTTTAATTAAAGACCGTTGTTGTGTCAGATGAAGCGAGAGCTTAACGTGTTTAATGGTTTTCCCTTGAAGAGATTTTTATAAAGGGCTTGATCAATCACATTAAATAATGACATGAACAAATGTTTCATTTGCTTAAATTCTCTCCCACTAAGAAAATTAAAGGGGATAAGATTTACTACCCAAGCCCATCACTTAAAATAGCAACAAAACCAGCCCAGATATTCCTCCTCCCAGAGCTTGGGATTCAGAGCTTTCTTCTTCAAACCATGGAGCTTCTCTCCCCCAGTCCTCCTGCTACTCTTTCAGGTGAAACAGAAGTCAAAAATATCATCTCTGAGCACGGGATATCTTTAGAAAAGCTGATTTCTTCAAGTTTTCTCCCCTAAAATCAAGTACCACCCACCCACGTGTGGCTTTAGCCCACCTAAAAGGATGCGGCGTTACAAAACCACCCGGGCGGCCCCGCTGAACGCGGCTGTGGCTTCCCAAAAATACCAGAG
This sequence comes from Bombycilla garrulus, assembly GCA_013400315.1. Taxonomy (NCBI): domain Eukaryota; kingdom Metazoa; phylum Chordata; class Aves; order Passeriformes; family Bombycillidae; genus Bombycilla; species Bombycilla garrulus. The sequence continues at coordinate 41,484 of VXBU01009743.1, read as the reverse complement.
ATTTCAGAACCTTTGCCTGGGCTGCATTTCCAAACATCACTTTCTCAGCAGCATCTGCCTGGCAGGAACGAGTGCTTTACCCTGAGCTCTCTTTCATCTCCCCCTCCGCTCTCACAGCAACCAGGACTCAGCCACAAACCTCGAAACAACCCCCAGAATATTTGGTGGGTGATTCACAGATTTTGCTGTCAAAAAGCTCCCGATCTTGCCTTATTTCCTGGATTTTACAGCATGCCAAGCTGCGTGTTCACACTGTTTTGTCTTTAATCCTGGCGCCGCAAACATTTCCATAGGAAAATGTGACATTTTTATAAAAAGCTCCAAGTCGGGGAAGTTCAGCACGGAGCAAACCTTGGATGTTCAGCATTTTAAGGAGAGGAACAAAAGCCATCCAAACATGCAGACTGGAATGAGGTGGGGAAGAAGTGGTGGATTAGATCACGCTTCTATTTTCACGAAATGTTTATCCCCGAGCCGTGACAGCACAAGTGTGCAGCAGGCACAGAGTGTCACAGAAAATGCTTCTTTCACGGCAAACACCGTTCCAAGGAAAGGGGTTTTTCTCCCAGCCATCCCTTGGCTTTAATTTCTGAGTGGGAATTCAGCAGTGCCAAACCTTGTCCTGGTGTCCTGGTGCCACGAACCACGGCAGGGGAGAACATCCCACCTGCAGGATTCGTGAGAAAGCCCTTGGGTTAGGAGCAGAGTGTTTTCAAAAGGTCAGGACAGCTCTTCTCCTTACTCAGAGCTTTGGAAAACGGAGCTGCAGCTTCTTTTAACCAAAATTCCATCAATCTCCCCGTGGTGGGCACCCAGCAGGAAAAGCAAAGTTCCTCTGTGCTGCTGATCTATGTCTGGGGAATCTCTGGATCCAAACACAGAGCAGGGCACAAAATCCTGGCACTTCACGTTCCAGCTCCTCTGAACCGAGCTCCCCGTTTCCAAGGACTCCAAGTGCCAGTTCTGGAATCAGCTTCTCTCTCTTTGGTCAGACATTATTGGATTTGATAAATTTCTCCCATTTAGGTGACAGAAAAATGTAATCATCACCCACTGGAAAAAGATCAGCTGAAATACACCACCAAAATTCATACATATCAGGATTTGCTGAGCACGGCCTGAATATGAGGTTGAATATTGGCTGAATTGTACATTTATGGTAAAATTGTGATTTTTTTGGTATAATTATCATCTCTTTACAAGCAGTTTACTGAGAATGTGTTGGTAGAGTTTGCTAAAAGTGGCAGCACATTTGAGGCTGGAACAGACGAACTCTCCCGCCTCAGCAGGTACCACTTGTCAGAAGGCAAGAAATTAGACACAAATTACCCAGTGTTTAATTCCTGACAGGAGAAACAGCAACCAAGTAAATCAAACATTTCTAATTCAGCATTTTTCCACTGGAAAATATAATTTCACTGGCATTGAAATCTCCTGCTGGGGGAAAAAAATGCATTTGAACAGTTTGTAAAAGACTAAAGCATGTCCATATTTTTTCTTATTTAGCTGTTGCATTACACAATATATCACACTTGAAGAAGTCAGAATGAAACCAGAATGCTTTGACTGACTCAAGTTAGACTTTGTTTAGAATTTAACTTAATAACAACTCAAATTTTTTTATGCTTGTTATTTGTTTTAGCAAAAAATAGAATTCAGAGCGTCAGAAATTTCAACTGACTCGAAATTCTGGCTTCAATTTCCTCTGCATCTTCATCTCTGTGCAAATGGGAGCTGATAATCTGCGTGTTCTCCTGCAGAGCTGTGATTTTTTTTTCGGGGTGGGGTGGTCAGAGCAGCTGCTCCTCTGATGGAGTAGGAAAGGTGAAAATAGAAATATCAGATTACACCAATTGTCTGCAGGGAAAAAAAAAAACCCACACAACTGAGCATTATAAAAGGAAAAAGGAAACAAAACCCAGCAAAAGTGAACTCCTTATATTCTCATAGGAATAAAAAACATCTGTCCTCACTCCCTTCCTCTCCCACTCAACTCACACCCCCACAACACAGAAGTTTCACACCAGACATGCTGGAGCAAAGATATTTAAAATATTTAAAAAGCTCCCAGGCACCTGTGCAGGTTTGAGTTCTTTCAGGAGGTTTTGACATTTCTCAGGGTGAGACAAACCTCCAATTTCCAGGTGTGCTCTGAACCCCTGGGAAGTTATCAGAACCCCTGGGAATTCCCCTTTGCTACCTCTGAATGAGAGATTATAGATACATAAAATATATATAATATATATATAAAATATCTATAAAATATCTATAAAATACCTATAAAATATCTATAAAATATATAGTTGTGGGGTGTTTATTTAAATGAACCAAAACTACCATAGCTTTTTTGTCAGCTGTACCTAAATTCTATGATTTTATGCTTCACTGCAGTGAATTCAGGGTGCAACACGACTTTTTGCTTCCTTCTCTTTAGCTTGATTAAAGAGAACCAATTAACTCCCATGGAATGTTTCAGTGTTTCTGACACCGACTTGGTGGCACTCTGGATATATTTTATTCCAAATCTTTG
>VXBU01009743.1:0-14845 GCA_013400315.1 Bombycilla garrulus | reverse complement strand
CATCCACAGGGTTGATGTGTTGGTACAGAAAGAAATATTTCATTAAGAAAACCATGATTTACAAAAAAATGCTAATCCCAAGGGTTTGTTCCCATTTGCATGGTAGTCAGCTGCTGTGTTGCCACTGTGAGTATAAAAAATTCCACCTTTTCGACTGAAAAAAACAACTTGGCCGCATGGAATTGACCATTTGCTGCTAAAATGAACTTTTCCAAGGGCTTACTGGCAGAGGTAGATCACTGCTTCTGTAAGAGAGGATGGGCAACATTGTTCATCTGAGATGGGCAATCAAGGAACTCACCTTCGTTCTTTCACCAAGGTTTGTTTTTTTTTCATGCAGCTTTTTTTTTTCCTTTTCCCACAAAAAAAAATAAAAATAAAAAAAAAATCTCTTGGACGGGCCCATAGTAAATTTTGCAACTGCCAAGCTGACTGTGTTATATTAAGGCAGCATTACCCAAAAATTAGGCACCTGTTAAATACAGCCTGCTAACCTCAGGTCTCCCGTGAGGGTTTTGCTTTACTCAGCCTATTATTAATTATTTTATTTTTTTTTTTGGACCTGTTCATGCAATCAAGGTCTTTGCCTTCAAGTTTACAATTATGTTAATAAGGAATACAAGAATCAACTGCTGGTTTCATAGCTTCTGGATCTAGTGTCCCTTTTAACCTTCAGAAGCCTGAACACACTGATAATGTAACAGATGTTATAGTCTCCAAGTAGATGTCAATCTATTATCTGCAGTACACAGATTGCTGTAAATGTATTGGCTATGAATTCAACAACAGTTCCAGTTTTGTTTAAGCAATAGTACAGCCATAATTTTTCAACTGACATTTAAAAATGGTCTAGTTACACCTTGTGTCAAAGTGCAGAACTGCTACATTATTGGTTACAGACATCTATGTGCTATAAAAACAGCTTTGGTACAATAAATTATCAAAAAAGAAAATAAATTTTTGTAAAATTCACAGCATAATTGTGAGGCAAAAAAGCAGTCACATAAAATTCTGCATTTTTTTTTTTTTTTAAAAATGTTCAGGATGAACAGAAGACGTCTTTGTGCAGAAGTAATGGTGGAGAAAACCACGTGCCGAGAAAAAAGCAAAAGAAAAAAGTAAAAAGCAGGAAGGGACACAGTTGTAGCTATTTCCATCAAACGCAAACCACTACTCCTGTGACCTTCAACCAATAAGGAAGTCAACTTTATGACACACGCAAAGTGACCTTGCAATACCTTACAATAAGTGGGTCACAAAAGTCTATTTTAAAAGAAAGGCCTCTTGAATTACCCATTCTCTGTGTTTTCAGCATTAAGGACTGTCTGCAAAAGCATGTCCAAAAGTGATTGCATCTGAAATGGTAGGCTCTTCTAACTTAAGAGTCCAAATCCATAAGGCCAAAGGTTATCCCAAAGACCACCGCTCAGACCTCCCCAGGACTGGCCAGGACCGACCCGTTGATTGCTTCTCAGTGCACCTCAGTTATGAAACCAGTCAGATTTCCATCCTAACTGCCCGTGGGCTCCAAAAGGTGGCACCCACAGGATTCCCATCACAATTGCTGCTTTGATCCTCAGTAGATTCAGAAAAGGAGAGTTCTGCTCACCGCCACTTCGCATGCTCAATGTGCCTCACACACTCCGTCACAACCGTCCCTTTTTACAGCTGAAGAATAATATATTTGTGTAATCTGAAGGTCCCTCTTTCTTACAGTACTGCATTTCTGTGCCCGTGGTTGTTTGGGGAACTAAAAAAAATATATATATTACTCACTCCCCCTCCCCCCAAAAAACTTCAAAGGGCCTTTTTTTAGAAATCATGTGCAATGCCTTTAAAAAGAAACTAGTTTGCAGCTATGACTAATATTTGAACAATAACCCCTGTCGAATGAGAGCAAAAAAACAAAAACCGAAAAAAAAATTAAAAATTTAAAAAATCAAAACCCCCTCGCCCAAAAAAAAAAACCAAACTATGACTAGGTTGTGGCAAGTTAAAATGGGGGAAGCAAAAGATGAACACCACTAAGCTATCCGTTAAGGTGGGTCCAGACATGGCTCTTAAAAATTAAAACCAACCAAAAAAAACCTCCCCCCAGCAAAAAGAACCAACAAAAAAAAAAAAAAAAAACAACCAAAACTTCATTGTCCCTTTGCAATCTTTTCAAGTTTAAAAAAATAGTCAACTTTGCCCTCCTGTAGCGGTTCAGTGAGTTTATCTCCTTCTGATTCAAGCAGCTTTGCACTTTGTTTTTTTTTTTTTTTTGGAAAAACACCACTTCTATAAAAACACACAAGAAACAAACTTAGTTTCAGTTTAGTCACGAGCTAGCCACAGGACTTTGCTGAACACAAACTCCTGTCATGGGAGACTCTTCTCTATCAATGCCTTGCCTCATGGCAAGGTGTCCTTCAGTCATGTAATGGGCAGGACCTGTGTTAGCAGAGAACTGGTACGTGGGATGTCCAGCCAGGCCAGTTTCTTGGCGCGGATTAGAGTAGACTGTTAAATTCATGTCCATAGCTCCGTTCTGTCCAAAGTCCAAGGTGTTAGCAGCCACCGGGCGGTTCTGATAGGCCTGATTGCCTTGGTTACCAGTAGAGGAGGAAGATGTAGAGGAAGAAGTAGTTGAGGAAGACAGGGACGTCATGGAGTGGTGACTGTGGCCCACCTCCATAGAATCCTGGGTGGAGGAGCTGTTTGTAGGAGAATTGTAGACTCTCGGCCTGGTCCGGCTGCCCAGGGCTGGCTGTCCATGGTGGTGGTGGTGGTGGTGGTGATGGTGGTGGTGGTGGGAGCTGTTGCCGTGGTGATGGTGCAGCGCGTTCTGCTGCTGAGGGTTCACGTGGAACGTGGTTTCCTGAACCGGGTGGTTCTCCACCGGCACCTGGCTGGGAGCTTCCGTGGCCGTCCAGCCGATGGGAGGAGGGAACTGCTGCCGGACCTGCAAAAGCCACAGCACAATGCTGACCCACGGGTGGCATCTCACAAATCACAGAACCACACTGCCTGGAAAAACACACCTCCCGAACCATGCAGCCTCTTGCTACTGAGTGACAGCCAGTCAGTTCCTGAATGTTCTATGAGAGNCAGACCATCCAACCTCTGACCACCGAGTGACACAGCCAGTCAGCTCCTGAACGTTCTATGAGAGATTCAGTTAATTCGTATTTATGGATCAGAACCACACTGCCTGGAAAAACACACCTCCCGGACCATCCAACCTCTGACCACCGAGTGGCACAGCCAGTCAGCTCCTGAACGTTCTATGAGAGATTCAGTTATTCATATTTATGGATCAGAACCACACTGCCTGGAAAAATCCTCCCAGACCATCCAGCCTCTTGCTACTGAGTGACAGCCAGTACGTTCTTGAACAACACATGAGAGATTCAGTTAATTCATATTTACAAATCACAGAACCATAAAGACTGGCAAACACCTCCCAGACCATCCAACCTCTGACCACTCAGTGACACAGCCAGTCAGTTCCTGAATGATCTGTGAGAGATTCAGTTATTCATATTTACAAATAACAGAATCATAAAGGCTGGAATAATCCTCCAAGACCATCCAGCCTCTGGCCACCCTGTGGACTGAGTGTCCTTGTCAACACATGAGAGATTAGGTTATTCATATTTACGAATCACAGAACCACACAGACCTCCAAGACCATGCAAACCATAAGGTTGGTTAGATCTGGTTTCTGGGGTCTGAAGAGCTCTGTTATTTCAACGTCTTGCAGCTCTGGCATTCTTCATTTTGTCTTTTTGCAAAGAGTCCTTTTCCTTAGCACACATCTGTGCATTCCACATGCTGTTTCTGCAGGTACACCCTGTCTTTTGCAAGAACAGCACAGGCACGGTACATCTCAACGGGTCTTAAACAATAAGTAATGTCTAAATATCTATTCCCAATTAAGTAGTTTCTAATTTTTAACCCCCCATCTCACAACCTCTGAGCACCTTGTTGACTGGATGTCACATCCAGCTGAACAACACATGAGAGATTAGGTTATTTGTATTTATGCCAGTTTTTTAAAATGTTAAGCAAGCCTTGCATTTATTCTAGAAATAAGAATAATTTCCAATAGTTTTCTATCTTGAACAATATATGAGAGATTGGATTATTTCTATTTATGCCAATTTTTTAAATGTTAACCAAGCCTTGCAGTTGCACAATCATTCTAGAAATGCAGGGGTATACTTAAGAATAATCTCCAATACTTTTCTATATATACCTTAAGAAAGATGAATGCACATCCTGGATGTTATTTCCAAACAGTTAAAGGAAGTCTGATAAGTGACTTTGCTGTCAAAATTATAGGAGCAGCTTTACATTATAATAATAATAACAGCATTTGTACAACACCTAGAAAAATAAAGCCCTGACTTCTGGCTGGAGACAATAAGCAAAGCAAATGAAACTAAAATGTTGTAACTCATACCTTGAAAGGTGCCAACAGCATTAGAGGAACGTCTGCAACAACACAGCTGATTAAGGGCTACTAAAAGAGCAAGGTGTATCTACACACCAATTACCTGTCTGCGTGGGGGAGTTTGATCTGTTTGATTTACAGTTTGATCTGTTGTGCACTAGGATGCTCTGCATCACCTGTGGGCTGTTTCACAGTCCATAGCTTGGACAGCAGCAGTGAAGTGCCCATGAAGTTAGTACTAAATTCCTGAATTGTTTTTCCTAAAGATCCAACCTGCATTTCCAGTTTGATCTGTTCCGCATTACCTGTGGGCAAGTGCCCAGCACTGTGTCAACAAACTTAGTCCTAAACTCCTGAATTCTTTTCCTAACGATCCCAAAGACCCAACCTGCATTTCCAGCCGATCTGCTGTGCACTGAGGTGCTGTGCATTACCTGTGGGCTGTGTGTTTCACAGTCCATGGCCTGCACAGCAGCAGTGAAGTGCCCACCGCTGTGTCGATGCTGGTGTGTGGGGTCCGACCGCGCCCTTCCGCTGTTGCTCGTGCCAGAAGATCCACCTGCAAAACCAAAACAAGCTCAGTGACTCAAGGGACACGGAATTCACAGCTGTCAAACAGGGGCAGCAGAAAGATTTCTGAAGTGCTTCCAGGGAAAAGTGTAAGATCAACGTTAATCACTCACATTTTTGCTCACCTAGTTGGGTTTTTGGGGGCTTTATGTTTACCTGTTCCAGCTGATTAAAATAATTGTTTAGTGGTCATGACTGGTATTTTTTGACAGTATGGGAAAAAAATTAACATTTCACAGAATCATGGAATATTCTGAGCTGGAAGGGACCCACAGGGACCATCCAGTCCAAGTGCACCCCAACAATCCCAGCCCGGGATCCCTGGCAGCGCTGCCCAAGGGCTCCTGGAGCTCTGGCAGCCTCGGGGCCGGGACCATTCCCTGGGAATTCAGTTCTCAAAGCCTCAGTGCCACAACCTCAGTGACCTGGGGGGAGAAATCCAGCAATCTCAGGAGCCAGGCCTTGGAGGAGCAGAGATGTCACCGAGTTCCCTCACGGGAACACTGATGGAGTTTTGTCAGAAGTCCAGCACTGTAACTTTGGCTAAAAGAATTTTAATGCCCTTTTCATTTGCTTCTAAGTCGAGGCTGTAGTTCATTTCCCTCTTCAGGAACACTTCAGAGTCTGTTCTCCCCCTCTCCCAAATTCCTGTCCTTTCTCTGTGCTTCTCCTTCCTCTTCTGCTTTCCTCTCTGACCCTTCTCTCCTTTCCTACACTTTTTCTCCCTTTTCACACTTTCCCCTCCCTTTTTCCATCTTTCAGTTTGAATTTTCCCTCTGCTTTTCTTTTTTCCCCTTCTTTTTCCATGTCTGTCTTTCCCCACTGCTTTCTCTCCCTTGTAGCTTTTCCTTCTCACTGAATTTCTTTCCTTTTCCTGCTTATTCTCCTCCTCTCATTTCACAGCTTTTCCTGCGTCCTCCTTGCTTTTGTTCTCCCGCCATTCTTCCCCTGGCTTTTCTCGCTCCCCATTCCCTGGGGAACCTTACCAAGCAAAATTTTACCACCTGTCCATGACCAAAACCCACCTGAGCTCGAAGATGTACTAGAGGTGGTTCCTGAAGACTGTGACTGCTCCATGGCAGGACTCGTGGACACGCTGTTACTCGTGTTGGTACCTTCGTCCGCCGTCTTCTTGAAGAAGCTGTGCTGCAGGGCGTAGTAGGGCTGGATTCGTGTCTTGGGGTCATAGTCAAGCATCCTTAAGATGAGGTCTTTGAACTTCAAGTAGTCAGCTACAGTGTGACCTGACTCCCCAGCACGGCGCCCGCCCGGCCCTCCTGTCTCGACTCCCAGGATATTGTGGAGCTTGCGAGTTCCCGGAGGTTTGTATTCCTGCGGGCAGGGAGGGATGCAGTCAGTGTGGGCAGCCCCGGGGGGTGTGCACACATTCTACACCAAAAGTCAAGGCAGATCAGGAAACTATTCCAATTTCCAAATCAGGAAGCCATTCCAATTGCCAAGTTAGGACACCATTCCAATTTCCAAATCAGGAAACCATTCAACACGACAGGAATCATCGTTTCATCGACAAGACAGAACAAAATAAACAACAAAGCTGCATTTTCAATAAGACAATGCAAAGCAATTCACCTTTTTATATCTTTATATATATATAGATATTATTATCCTAATTGTTTTACCTACCCTTTTTCCATCTTTGGTCTTCTTCAAGTTCCAGGTGCTATCTGGCAACTTCTCAAAGAACTTCCTTGCTTTGGGTGCTTGGTCGAGGATGTGGGTTGGTGGTATCCCTAAAACTTCCACTATTTTATTCATCTGATCCACCTGTCCCAAATAAAATGGGTTTGTGAAGAACAAGTGACAGCCAGGCCAGCTGTGGCACAAGTATCAGCTACCCACACAAGTTCTAAGTTAATTGATTTAAGAAAAATTTCACATGGACAAAACAAATTAAGGAGTAAGAGGGAGACACAGAAAATTAGGAACGGGCAATTTTGTGTCCTGACAAAAGTCACGTTATTGATGTTTAATCCTTTCAGAATTACCAGACTTCCCTCATTTATGCATTCCAGTTAAACAGATGAAAATCATGATGGGAATTAACAACAAAAAACCCCAATTCCTGGTGCATAACTTACCTCATTTGCCCCACTAAAGAGAGGCTCTCCAGTGTGCATCTCGACTAAAATACACCCAAGGGACCACATATCAATTGCAAGGTCATAAGGCATTCCCAGTAGCACCTCTGGTGAGCGATAAAAACGACTCTGGATATATTGGTATATCTGCAATGAAAACATCTCCAAGTCACAATCACTCCCAGCATCCAGAGGGAATGAAAATTCCAGGTGACACAACACAACTGCCACGAAATCCCATGTCGGTGCAGGGAAAGGTGGGGTAATAAAATCTATACAGTCATTACAGTAATAAAAGTATCTAATTGTTAATTTTTAGGGGGAAAAAAAAGCAGGAAGTTCAGCTTGAGTCATGTCATGTTTTTGTAATTGTGATTCTTAACATTTCAAAATTATCTTACAAATAATGGATTTGGATGAATAATTCAGATGTCATTTCTCCTCCTGGTGTCTTCCTTCAGACTAAAAGCCCTTCCTTTTAGTTTATAGCAAAAAGTTATTTTATTAATCTAAATCTCTGTCCCATTGCTGCTTTCAATACAATATTCCATATTCTGATCCTAAATTTATACTGGGAAAAAGCAACAGGGTGCTACTGGCCAGTGCCAACCCCTCAAGAGACAAGTGGGGCACTTTTGGTGAAGTTAGTCCATAAATTCTGGAATTCTCTTCCTGAAAATCCAATCTGTAGTGTCACCAATCATAAACAGGGGACATGCTACAGAGGAATGCTCATGGGAAGAGGAATATAGATGGAATAAGATAATATTAAAAGAGTATTCTATTTATTTTTAATTATTTTTTTAATAGCACCGCAGATTTCTACAACCAAGTGCTGATACATTCTCCACTGACACGGCACAAAAACACAGCCAAGGAGAAATAAAAAAAAAACATGGAAAATTTATCATATGGTGGATTTTCATCTACTGGGGCACAAAAGGAAGTGGTGAATTGTTAAACTGTTCAAAATAAGGTGTGGATGTGACTTTTGGACTTGGTTTAGTGGTGAACATGGTGCTGCTGGCTCATGGTTGGACTTGCTCTTAAAGATCTTTTCCAACCCTGACAATTCTGGGATTCTGACACTCACATCTAAAGCTCTTCTGGACTGTGGATCTCTCTTTAAAACCGAGTTATTGTTTTAAAACCATCAGGAACGAAGTTTCAGTGAGCTAAATGAGCATTACGACTTAAAAACCCTGCGCTTCCCAGCAGCGTGAAGAGAACTCTGCACCGATTCCCCCCCAAACTCACCCTCTGGCCAAGCTGACAGGAACTGCCAAAATCCACAATCTTGATGGCGCTCCTTTTGGGGTTGCAGAGCAGGATGTTCTCTGGTTTTAGGTCACAGTGAATGATGCTGAGCTCGGGGGTGGCCAGGAAGAGCAGGGCCGTGCACATCTGCTGCGCGAACTTGCGCGTCAGGTTGAGCGACACGCCGCGGAAGTTGGTGTTCCTCAGCAGGTCGTACAGGTTGTAGGACAGCATCTCAAACACCAAGCACAGGTGGTTCCTGAACATGAAGTGGCGCTTCAAATGCACTGGGGAACAGAGAAAACAGCATCCACACACACTGAGAATTGTGTAGTAATTGTGTATTAGTTACAGCACAGTGTAGGAAGGAGGAGCGCTGTTCAAATCCAAGGAGAAGGGAAATCCCAGAACATGAAACCTGTAAACCAGAACTGAGAATTCAGCCCTGGGAGAAGCTTCCAAGCTTAGGTGCTAGAAGCAAAAATGCCAATTTAGAATTTAGAGAAGAGTTAGTAAGATGTTAAGCAGAGAGAAGTTCAGCTATGGAGTTTAAAATATAGAGAGAATAAAAATAATTACAAAGGTGACAAGAAATCTATAGAATGAATTTGTGTGGCAGAACAAGATTAAATAAAAAAATCACACAATTACTAAATAAAGTTTTTTAATATTGATCTAATAATGTAAACATCCAAATGATCAATATTTTATAAACTAATAAATCCTTAAAAACAATGCAAACTAGAAACCCTTTACATTCTAGCCATGCTTTCAACACCTATAAAAAAACCTCATGCTTTTCCACTTCATATGGAAGACAAAATAAACTTTTAAACTACAATTTTAAACATCTAAAAATGCCTTCTCTTATCCCATTGAGAGAATTTCCCCACAGAAAGACAAAAAGTGAACACAAAAACCCACAGACCATCAATAAAGAAAAGAACATAGTTTTTCTTTCCTGGTTCTGTGGTTTTTACAAAACATTTCTGCCATGCTTGGTGGACAAGAGGACATCTCAGGTGCACCTCAGTAAAACTGGAAAACTTGTGAAATCTTTTAAATACTTTAATCAATGAAATACTTTAAAGGAATACTTTAATCAAAATGAATACTTTCATCAATTTAATCAATGTGTAAGAAGCTGGGCACTGAGTAAATAAGAGCATTGGGTTTTTTCCTGTTCCTGTGTTATTTGCAAAATATTTCTGCCATGTTTGGAGGACAAGAGGACATTTTCACATCCTCAGGTACACCTCAATAAAGCTGAATTAACCAAAAACTTGTGAAGGGATATATTATCAAAATAAGTGATCACTCCTTTACATTTACAGAGGAAATATTTAATTGTGAGAAAAATTTAAAATACACAATGAAATCACCACGATTTATAAGCTGATCACTTCAATTAATAAAACTGATCAGTATCCCCAAGGAATTGTATTCACTTCCTTCAGCACAATCTCAGCTTATGAAAAGAACCAATCCAAGCCTTTTTTTCTCACTAAATAACTGAAATGTTCATCACATTCCTCTGTTCAGAGACCAGCAGGGTTTGCCATTGTCAAACCTCCAGGCTGCCACAAGAAAACTGAAATGGGAAAAACATTTCAGAGAAAAAGCAACACGCTCCCCTTTCTGGCACAATAAAATCTTGAACAGGAGATTTTCAAGATTGCAAGAATTCAAGAATTCTCACCGTGAGAATCCAGACTTTTAATTAAGGTGGATTTTTGGCCAGCTTGGTGTTTGTTTTCTCCATTATCCCAGAGCAGCTCCTTCTGTGTCCTTTACAGCTCACCTGAGGTGGCACATTTTGCCCTGATGCCATTTCCATTTCCAAATTCCTCTGCTCTCAGCTTTGGAATTCTCCTCCCACCATTCCATCTCCTGCTGAGCTTTCTGCACTTGGTTCCAACTCCTCCCCACACTTCCTGAGCTCGCTGGACCCACCAGGAACTACCAAATATCATCCCAAATATTCCAAAGCAGATCTGGAAACCAGCTGAAAGCAGCCCAGGCTCCACAGCAAGATCCAACCCATTTAAAATCAAATAAAAACGAGGAGTAATTAATCTAATTAATGCAATACCTATGTAGTATTTCATCTCAGTGTCATGTTTGTTCATCAGCTCCAGCAGTCTCACTTCGATCTGGGCCTGGTTTAGGAAAGCTTTCTTGTTTTTGATGATTTTGATGGCCACCCACTCCTGCTCCACTCGGTCATAAGCCTTCACCACCTGCAAGAGAAGCCAAATCCATCAGGAAAATCCAATTCTCAAAACCCACCCAAACTCCCCTTTTCACCTTTCTGAATTCAAAATTCTCCTTTTTATATCTATTTCTTCTGATGATACAACAGTAAAGCTGCAACTGCCGTGGTGATGTTTATTGTAGTGATTGTAGTCACTTTATATGCAAATAAAATTATCTAAACCAACACTGTAAAAGGACTGGTAAATCTGAGAAAAACTAAAAACTACAAAATAAAAGTTCCATCCTCCTCCCAGCCTTGGCTGAAGCTGCAGCCAGTCAAAACAAATGCTGCTAATGACATTTGTAAGAGGTAAGATCCAGCACTAATTATTGTTTTAATTTAAAATCCCAATTCCAACTAAAGCCTAACTGAAACCAAAACCAAACTCGAGCTAAAAACATCAACAGATGGCAAAAGGTGCAGGATTTCTCATTGTAAAATGCAACACACACTGAAATACAATTCAGTGTTTTCTGTAGTAGCACAAAATATGAACGTCCCAACACTCAGGGTAACAGGAGTGGAAAAAACAGAGTTTTAATTTCAAAATGAAGCAGCAGCAGCACTTCAAATGAAATACAGCTGTGATCCACAGATATTCTATAAACACCTAAGGAGCCATTACCTGTCCAAAGGATCCTTTGCCTATTAAAGAGTCGATTTCATAGCGGTCCATCCACTTCTCCCCATTTTTCACGATGTAGTCGTAGTTGTCATCATCATAACCATCATTGTAAACTTTCCTCTCCTTTTTGTGACTGGAATCATCTCCCTGGCCCTGCTGATGCCGCCGTTTTTTTTTTGCATAGTAAACCTGGAGGGGAAAAGGAGCTTCCCTAAGAGCCCTGCTTACAACAGTAGCTCCAGAAAAAGGAAAATCAACTTTGATTCAGCATCTTGTGGTTTTAAAGTGCAACTTCTGCAAGTGGAAAAGCAAGCAATCCTCTCCTCCTGTTGCTGTGTTTGAAGTTACGTCATTATTGCAAAGGAAAGGTTTGAATAATTGAAGAATTGGGAAAGCAGAGCTAAAGAAATGTACTGACACTAATAAATAACAGTAATAACACTAATAAATAATACTAATAACTCTGATAAATGCACTAACACTCATAAATAATAATGACAACACTGATAAATATAGTAACACCAATCTCTGGAGTTCACAGGTGCCAAAGGAACAGAAAGATCCCAGCACACAGTAAAACCCAAAATGCTAACTAGAAACAAGAATTACCACCTGATCTTCCCACAAGACTGGAAAAGAATTCCAAGGAAGTCATTGATCACCATAAAAATCCCTTCACACTCTCTTTAATTGTCAAAGAATCTAACTGATGCTTTCCTGTATTAACCGAAACAACTTGATATTTTCCATCTGTCAATAATATTTAATTCAGTAATTTAGGGAAAACACTTCAGCATTTTCCTTAAAAGCTCTCAGAAACATTAATAAAGTTTTATTGAGCTCAAAGTGTGCTTGTGCCACTCGTGCCTCCTCGTCCTGCAAGCTCAACATTTGTTTATAAAACAACAGAAAATAAATCCCAGCATAAAAGATTTCCTGTGTGCTGGACAGAAAGCAGGACCATGACAGCCATGACCTCAAACAAGATGTGAACAACTGAGAGAAAACTCAGTTTTTTGGATCTCTTGATGAGATTATTCATAGAGAATCCATTAAAATCATGCATTGTAACAAACATCAGTGCACATTAAGGACAGCTGAAGCCATTACCTCATTAATATGCTTGTATGTTTTGATCAAATCTACGGAGAGTTTCCTCAGTGGAGCAGTGGCTGGATCACGAAAAGTTTGGGGCATCCGCCTCTGGAATGGGAATATGGCAGAAATCAGAACAAAAATAAGAATTTAATGGTGTAATTACTACATCAAATTGTGAAATTCCTCACAGAAATGAGCTATTTAAATGCAACAGGTTTGGTTTAAAATGACAGTAAAAAAAACCCCACACTCGCTTTAGTTACTTTTTAATATATTAAGAATTTTTAATCTATTAAGAATCATTAAGAAAGTAGTAAATTCCAAGATCCCTACCTCTCCTCCCACTACACCCAACAAGTTTAATCCAAATCTCCTCTGACAACAAAGACTCTGCTCCATCACTCCTCCCCTCAGGACTGACACATGAACTGCCACCATATTTAAGGTACAGCTCCAAAGAAGTTCACAGGAACTCTGGGGAACTGGCCCAGCTCACCACATTCAACTGCATTAAATTCCAAATAAAAACAACACCCAGGACTACCAAGAGACCAAAAAGTCTCCAAAAGGCTGCTCTGGGAATTCTGTCCCACCCAGCCAGAGTCTGATGGGGACTTTGGAAAGCGGTGATCCCTCAGCCTGCTCCTCTCTCCGTCCCCTCACAGAGGGCTCTGGAATGTCCCCAGGGAGGAGACTCCAGCCCCTCTCTGCTCTGTGCTCAGGGCTGGCACTGCCCAGGGCAGCAGTTGTGCCTCCTGTGCAGGGAATTGCTGGGCTCAGTCCCTGCCCGTGGCTCTGGGGCCATTGCTGGGCCTGGAGCAGAGCCTGGGCCCCATCCTGCACCCAGGGACACCCAGGGACACCCATGGCTGAGGCCCCTCTCAGCGGGGGCTCCTCTCCAGGCTGAGCAGCCCCAGCTCCCTCAGCCTTTCCCGGGCACGGAGCTGCTCCACGCCCTTGCTGCTGCCTGGGGTTGTTCCCCTCCAGGTGCAGGACAGAAAAGCTCAGGGGGAGTTGAAGCAATTCCACTGGAGAAAAGTTTGTTCTACGTATGTTTTCCATGAGTATTATTGAAGTAATAAATGAGTTCTCAAATGGGGGTGTCCAAGGACGGCCTGGATGTGGCACTCAGAGCTGTGGGCTGGGGACAAGGTGGGCATGAGGCACAGCTGGGATTCATCTTGGAGATCTTTTCCAACCTCAATGATCCTGGAATTCCGTGATGTGAGCTTGAAAAAGCAGAAATCACCTTCTGTGACCGAACGGAGTTTACCATTACCAAGCCTACCTACTCTTCTGTTTTTTATAGGATAACTTAATACTTATAATGGTTGCTGTACAAGTAACACTTTTTTTTTCCCCTCAATGACAAAATAAAAAGAATCACATCAAAGTGACCCAAAAAAGGTCTCACAGAAAGAAATTATAGAGAGTTTGTGCTTCTGAAACTGGACCTGCACTGAGGTACCACAGGAAGCCAAACTCTCATTCTCCTCCCATGTGGGAAGGAGAAAACATTAATTCTATTTTATTACAAGTACAAGCACTTTGTAAAAACATCAGGAAACTGAAAGTTTCCTAAACAAACTATCGGACATTTACAAAACATTTTTGTCTCTTCCTTTCATCTGGCAAACAACTGTGGCCCACGAAATAAACCCCACATAAAGGAGATCTCTGGTTCCCTCCCACAGCAGCAAGTCCTGACCCAGCTGTCATTGTTAAAGCGTCTGCAAATCCAAATATTTCCTTCCAATTCCTCAATTCTGGCTGAAAGAATGTGTTGGAATATGGGACTGGTGGGTTTTGCTGGTGAAAGGAAGCAGGATGAGGCAGAGGAGTAGCAGGAATATTGGCAGGGCCCCTGTCCTGAGCTGGGTGACCAGCACAGGGACTTGATTTTTGAGGGAAAAGGTCTCAATGTGGAAGAATTCCATAGTTCAGATCAACTACTCCCATAAAAAACAGCTCTGATTTGGAAAGGGAGTTTGTATGATAAGTCTTCATGTTTGTTTTCTAATTTATAAGTCAAATTTGCTTGCTGACTTCAAAAATAAAGATCTAATTTCCACTCTGAAATAAACAGCCTGGTGAAAAAAAATATCTGATTTATCACCATACAAAAATTGTAAATAATTTAAATTCTTCAGCCTACTGCAGCCAGTCCCTTATTAAAAAATTGTGCATTTTGACAGTCACACATTTCTGAGCACACTCTTGAACCTGTGTGAACTTTTCCACAGGTTCTATTTTGCCGCCCTTGGTTCATAAAGTTTTGTGTTGAATTTTTTTTCCCCTCACACTTTTATACCATGAAATTTGTAATATTCCTTTCTTTTTCCAAGAGAGATTCTTTCTTCCTGATGACGGAAGACCATGGAAAAAAATAATTTTCTATTTTGTACAACAACACTGCAATTCTGTTATTGGGGTTACTCCGATTTCTGTCTTGGATTAAAGGAATGTTTGACCACCAAAGAAAAGGGGAAAAAAAAGAAAGG
>VXBU01009742.1:205837-239326 GCA_013400315.1 Bombycilla garrulus | reverse complement strand
ATAAATAAAAGATAAATTATAAATACTATATTTCATTAAACATAATATACAATATAAAATAAAATGATACATAATAAATATAATGTAAAGCATTTAACATGTATTGATACAGACATCCCGTAATATTTCATAAGGCAAGCAGATGATAATAGCACTAACTCAACAGGATGGCATGAATGCATTCCTCAGTGCGTTATGCTTATTTTCTCTGGCATACACTTGCATTTCTATTAGCACACATTTGTTTGTGTGAAGCTCTGAAGTGTGAATAAAGCCCAAAAGATCATTTGAGTATTTGCTGTAGGGCCATATGTGCCCATTGCCATATATACACAATGTTTAGATGCAGAAAAATGTCAGTTTTACTTCTTGTGCCATCCACTCACAAAAGCACAGTTTGAACAGGGCAGTGTTGAGATCTGAGAACACACTGCTCTCCTCGTGATGGTTCTGAACATGAAACAGGTGGTGATACATTTGTCTGTGTTTTATCTTAAACATTATTTCTTAATCTGCCTAGAAAAACAGGTCTTATATGTTTAAAAGGAAATAAGGGTATGGCTTCATTCACCAGACGAAATAAAGGTCAAATTTAACATTTATTTAGGTCACCTCCTCCTTGTCTTAGGGCAGGCACAGCTCTGCAGTGAGGGGAAGCTGCACATGCCATGTTCCACAACTTGTGCTCCATAACACAGAGTTACTTTTAATGTGTTACCAAAACAGCTTGAACTTTTAAAACCACATTTGCAGCCAAGTTTAAAGGACTCTTTTTTTTTTGTCAAATTAAGATTAAAAGCTACCCCATGTTTTTGTTGTCTAGCTCACTTGAGAGTTTTGCTGAAGATTTTGGTCTGTTATAATGAATAAGATGATACTGTAATTAAAGATACGGCATTGGGCCCAAAGAGTAGATGTTAAGTTAATATATAGGACAGTGATAAATCATCCTAGAATCAATCAATGGTCACCTACTTTATCAAGTGTAGTAAGTTCTTAAGCTTTTAGCTAGAAAAAGGTTAAGAAATGCTAGTTCCAAATGATTAATATCTTCTTTCTTGCTTGTTACATTCAGTCAGTGCCAAAATGTTTGGGTGGTGCTTGCAGGTACCAGAATGGAATGACATGAATCTTCATTTGCTGCCCTACAATGTCTTTGAGAATAAAGAATAAAAACATGCAATGAACACAAAGCCTTTTAATCTGTATTTTTTTGTTTAGTTCAATTACAAAGTAGTAAATCTTTGCCATGAGAGAAGAGTATTTCTCTGACTGAAATGAGTATTTTTTGTCTTCTCTTTTAGAGTTTTTAAAAAATCCTTTTGAATTTTATCTTATTAAAAAAACAATGAAGCCGTTCCCCATTTTGGAAATTTAATAACAGAGTTTATCCTCATCACAGATATTTTCATGGAGAGGGATTCTTGAACTGATATTAGCACTGACTTCCCTGCTGGCTGGCAGTGGTAGCAGACAACCTGATGGCTTTTTCTCCTGGATATGTAGTCAGCTAAATTCAAATGTCATATGTAAACATGCTCGCTTGAATTTTTACATTGCAGGAAAGGCAGTAACTTGCATTTCTGTAGGATGAAATCAGCTCTCTGCAGGGCCTTGTCCTCTGTGAAGAGGACAATATTTGGAAATCGTGTCTTGGTTAACATATCTTCTAGTTTTATTTTTTAATAAATATGGTGTTAGTGAGGCTTACTGCTATGAAACTTTTAATAACAAAAGAAATGCCAAGTCCTGGGCTATGGAACTTGCAGTTTTCATTGCAGTATAACAAGTATGATTTCAGTTTTATTTCAGTGGGCATAGTTAAGCTGACTGATTCGTGTCGTGGGCTGCCTACAGCAGGTTGAGAGTTTTGTAAATACTCTTATTTATTCTGTACCTGTTAATTTTAAAGTTTCATACGTAAGCAACAAAATGAAATGTCAGAGGACTTTCCTTCTCCTTGCAGAGCTGTTCTTTAAAGGTTCTTTCTGGCCCAGATTATTACTGTAAACTCTTCTATCTCCTTTATCTGCAGTAAATGGGCCTTTTGCATCAATTATTTTTTTCCTGATTGAAAAAAGGGACATTATAATCACTCCTTGTAACAGATGTGCGACAGAACTATTGATTTCTGAAAGAGCAGCTATTACTGCTCCTGCAGGAAGAAGGCTTGGTAAATATATGCAACTATGCCTGAAAAACCCCTTGCTCTTTCAGCAGCTCAGTCTGATACATTCCTGATTGTTTGTGCATGGCTTGCAGCCATCTCAGCCTGCAGCTTATTTGTATTTCTTCCCACTTGAAGCGCAGCCCCACAGAATATCAGTTTATTACTCTGCACACCGAGTGTCAATAGCTCTGATGATAGCAGCTGTAAGTCTGGTACTTTGCTGCAGGTCTGGGTTATGGGGTTAACACTTCTGTGGCTATTTTTTTTTCCCCCCACTCTCTTCAAGAATATTATGGTTGTTGGCTGTCACTGTAATCCACGATTTCCTTTGTCCCTGCCCCGCAGGCAGTGCTGTAAGTGGAACATGAAGCGAGATTAATAACATATTCTAATGTGTTACCTGCAGTGATCAGAGCACTCATGGAAACGTGAGCCTTGCGGGGACCTCCAGAGCTTATTTAATTCAGCTGCTGGCAGTGATGCAGTGTGTACTTCATACCCACCCTGGAAGATGTGTTTCAAATTTCAAGTCTTGAGGAATTTCACTGCAAGAGACAACCTGTCACAGCCTTCCATCACCACAGGACTGGGAGAGCTTTCCCTGTCATTCCCCTTGATTCCCTTTGTTGCTGCTTATGCTGGTTTTGTTTTGTACACCTTCATCTCCAGGATAGCATCCTCTTTATCACACAGCAGGATGGAGGGGTTTATTCCTTTTCTGTCCCTCTTCTTTTGCTGTCTTGCTGACCCCATTCCTTCAGTTTCACACTATGGCTTTTGAATTTCACCTCCTTCTTAGCTCCTTTCAGGCTGGGTTTTTGTGGGGGTTTTTTGGGTTAGTTTTTGGTTGTGGGTGGTTTGGTTCTTTTTGCATACTTTTAGAAGTGTACATTTATGTGTTCTGAATGCTTTTTAAAGTAGTTCATTCACCTTAGATTTTTGTTCCAGTAACTCCACAGGCAAATGAGGCAGTTGAGTTAAAAACGTGCAGTAAATGCTATTGTTAAACAGCCTTACCCAACAATAATATTCTAGAAAAATGTTTCCCCTCTTTCTTTTAAATGAGCTTGGATTTGAAGGATGCACATATACAAGATAATAAAGATGGCTTGATTTGTTTTGGAGAGCAATATAAAGGTTTTGATTGAAGGCACAGCCTGCAAGAATTTGATTCATAAGTGCCTATAGACAGGGACATGTAAAAACATGTCTTGGCCAGCAAATCATACCTGATTGATTTTGTTTATTTTAATCACATCTGTGTTTAATATGTGTGTCTATGTCTGTATGAAATTATTTAATTCTGTATGTGGCCTATTATGCCAATCAACCAGAATTCCCCTGGATGTCTCTGAAGACTGTGGCTGTGGAGGGCGTAAGTTGAATGTGATGCACAGAAGGAACAACTGATGAAAAGTTTATTATTCCTTAAGATGCCTTTTAGTACTGCAGCCCTTAAAAGCCCAGTTCTGTAAGTACTCCGTTAGAAATGGAGTATGAACTGTCAGTTGTCATGAAACAATCCTGTGGTTCATGCTGCTGGGGATTTTAAAGAGGATGCTGAATGGGACCAGGTGATGCTTTGGCCTCAAAAGGTCTTTCTGGAGAGAACAAGAGTGCCAGGTGTGGGAGTGGTTGCTTGTATGGCACAAGCTTGTGAATAACACAGGTGTTTAGCCATTGTTGATATAGTGAATTTCCTTAACACATTGGGTTCCCATCTCCCTCACTAGACCAGCAAGTATTAATCATTGAGTAGATTCCAAATTACTTGTAGAATTTGTGATGCTGATAGTAAATACCTCATGAAGCAGCCAGGAAAACGACTTCCCTTCTGATTTCTGCGTTTCTGTCAATGTAGCCATCTCTGCAGTGATGGTTGGACCTCTGTTTTCCACATGGTTTTTTATTTATTCCATTTAGTCCAGTCATATCCAAGTCAGAAATGCTACATAAATGTATTTTCCTTCTATTCACCCAGTCTAATAAGTCCAATGTCTCTTTGTGGATCTAGCAAAAAAGTTGTTATTTCTTATAAAATTGTTTGAGAGATGACTCAAATTTTGAGCAGGTCATAAGCTGCATTTGGAGTACTAGTAACTGGCAAGTAAGTAAATTGTTGTGCCTATTATCCACTTTTTGTTCTGGGCAGTTGCTAGACAAGGAAAACCAAAGGTTCATCTCTTTTCAAATGTAATCGCTTTCAGTAGTCTGATTTTATGCAGGAAAAGAGGGATTTGCTCCAGAAATAGGAGGGGAAGAGGTGTCTTTCCATGAGCAAATCTGGAGGAACCATCTGTCACTGTGAGGTGACTTTGACAGTAACTGCTGGCCAAGTATGTAAAAGGTCTCTCACCACTCCCAGCTCTGAGCTCTTCAATCCACTCTCACTTGCTCAGAGACTCTCCTAGGAACCCCTCGTGTTCTGTATCATCTGTCAGTAGAATTTCACAGATCTGTAACAATAATGTTGGGTTTTACCGAATGGCTGCGCTTTGTAAGTCCTGAAGTGTGGTTTCCTATTAGATACGTGCCAACAGCCCACGTGAATTCTCACAAGGTCCTGGCACCCTGGAGGATTCCTAATGCTGCAGCCCAGCAGTGATAAAACCTACTCAGAAGTTTGTTCAGTCAGTTTGATTCTATCAGCCTTTTTAATTGTGCTCAGATTCTGTAATGAGTAGAGATCTGTTCAAGTGAGATGGCTGATCCCTTTTGTTCATGGTCTCATAAGTATATGTATTAAGGGAAGTTACTTGAGTCTTTTGGGACAAAGTCCAAATTGCAATGTTTTGGCAATTATGTCAGCTCCGGTAGTACTTACTCCACCTAGATGATGATAGTGCCCATTAAAATGAGAGCACAGCGCACATGAAAAGAAAATATTCCCTACCATTTACTGCTCTGAATGAAGAGGAGAGTAATAAAAATTATGCTGAAATTTAGACTGCTTTTAATTGTCGTGCAGTGCACAGCAATTGATAGCTAAAGTGCTAATTATTTTTAATGTAATTACATTTAATTATCATAATTGCTACTCATATCTCCTGTCCTAATAGAGAGATGTTAGGGCCTTATTCACAGAACTGTTATATTCCCATCATGCAGGGGAGAAATGAGTAGGGAATGTTCTGTGGATTGTGAGACCAACAGTCTCAGTGATTGCTTCTTTTGAGGGCTGCAATTTGCAATAGGTGTCCGTTGCAGTGTGAAAGCAAGATCAGCTTTTCAGGACTCTGCCCATGGCTCTTCCTTTTGGCCTGTGCAAATGGGAGTCCTGCAAGTGGGAACAGACACCAGATGTTCCTATTTCTGGTCTTAAATTTTATGCAGAAAAGTATCCCCAGCACCACCGCTTGAAAAAAGAATCTGCAATTCTCATGATTGCAATTGCAGCAGTGACTAAACATGGTCTGTGCTGATTGACTTGCAACGTTCACCAAGGTTTTTGCTAAATCAGTATCCAGAGCAGGCAGTTAAGATTATAATGTTCACTATTTCTGGTGTTAGAGCAGATGTTCCATGTTTTATCATAAAACCTGCCAAGTGGGATGTGTATCAATGATGCTCGCTTTCCACACACTATATAAGGAATTTCATTTACTTTTTAAAAAGCAGTGACTAAATACTCAGAAGTGGTCATTGGGTTTTTGCTTGCTTGTAGGTATAACTGAATTATTTTGACCCAGAAAGTTAAAACTCATAGAAGGACATGTTGCTTGATGTGACTGAAATTCAGCACTGGATCATCATTCACGGAATTTTGCGCTTTGGTGTTCATGATAATGAAATAGTAGGTACAGCATCCTTTGGGGTGATCAAGGTCTTTTTGGGAAGGCTGAAGGCTGTAAAATCAAGTGGATATTGGCACACAGCATTAAAATTTCTGAAAGCTTTAAAATCCAGTGCAAAAATAGAGTGTATAGCTGAAGGACAGCTGTGGCAAAGCAAGGCAGCACGTACACAGCTGCCTCCTTGTGCTGGGCAGGAGTGGTGCTCGTGCTTTGCTGTGCTTCCCATGGATCTGAGATGTGAGAGAGTGCACAAGTGTTCTTTTCTCTTCACCTCTCTCATCAAGTACGCCAAACCTCCGTGAAACAGAACAGCATTGCAAATCTTGTGATGTTTTGCTGTTAGTATTTCATCAGTAACTAGAATGAGGGAGGTTGGTTTCATTTGCTCAAGCCTTGTACTCATTAAGCTATTATGAATTGAAGAACCATCAGAAAGGAACAGTTGTGTTTTAAAACCAGAGCACCAAATGCTGTGCAATGGGAACAAGGCCAATTTTCAATGAGGGAACCAGCCACAACAAATACAGCAAGTGTCATTTTGTGTTTGTTGGCACGGAGAGAATGTGCTTAGCAGTGTGAGTCTAGATATGGTTTCTAGGTTTATAATTGTGTTTAGAATATTGTAGTGAAGTTCAAAACTGTTCAGATTTAGTTTATGTGCAGGACCAATATCTAATTCATGTTTGCATGCATAAAATTGGGTGTAACGCTCAATAGTAACTTACATTGTTCAACTGAGGCACTGTGAGATTATTCTTCGTAAAGGCAAAAATTGCTGCAGATTGGATACTTGGAGCACTAGTTGCTCTCTGTGGCTTCATAGATATGTGCCATTGTTATATAGTGTAATTCCTGAAGTCTTCAAACCAGGTTATATTTAGGAAGCTGATTTTATTTTACTAGGATTTTTGTTTGTGGTAGAATGCATCTAGGCTGATAATGGTTTTCTTTTTTAGTCATGAGATTATTAAAAAGGAAAGTTGAGGAAAAAGGGGGGAAAAAACCCATAATGACTGAGCTTGGGAGCAGGAGATAATGGAAAAATGGGTGCCAGGGGTTTGAAGATAATAAGGCGGGTTGTAGGAAACAGTTGTCTTTTCCAGGATGGGAGTTTTGAGATGCAGGACTCCTAAAAGGAAAGACACTAACTGCAGATAAGTTGAGGGCTTTTAATGTTTATTTCTTTAGTGTTATACCAATCTCATAAGAACTGATAATGTTTTTCTCAGTGTTCTCTTAATGACAAACTGGAAGGAGCACCAGCTATCAGTTTCTGATTAAAGCATTACAGTGAATTCTCTTCTCAGTAAGTTGTACCAACGTGGACATCAAATTATACTTTGCCAAGTGTTTTCCTTTTATCCTGAAACATTTTTCCCCAGTCTTATTTTATTTTGGCTTTGTTTTCCAGTATAAGGTCTTTGTCTAGGCCAAGAGACAATTCAGTCTTGAGTTGTGTTCCGGTTGTCTGTCACCAAAATAAACACTGAAGAGTCAGTCCTGTGAACTTTGATCCCAAGTGCATCCCCTGGAGTTCTTGTATGGTTTTTGAAGCACCTTTTCTGCTCAGCAGTCTCTTCCAGTTCAAATTACTTACAATTCAGTTACCCTTTTTTTTCCTGATTCTACAAGAGACCTGAGGGTCCCTGATTATAAAAGAGATATGAAAGTAGTTTTTAGCACTGTTGAAACAGCTGTGGATTTTTGTAGTTCTTCTCCTTATTTCTTCCGTCTCTTCCCACCTTAGAGCAGAAGTTATCTGCACATGAACATCCAGGAATTGCCTGCACAGTACGAGTGTCTGTAACTGTGTTCAGCACAGTGCAGGGTTGATCTTTCAGTGTGAATCCAGTGGCTCTGCCAGCCCAGCTCGCCTCCAGCACTGGGGCCTTAGAATAAAATCTGCAGTGACACTTGGGACTTGCAGTCCTGCCAAGGAGAGAAGGTGCTGGGACTTGCATCTCAGCAGTTACCAGTCTTCGTGGAACTGGGTTCTTTGTAGCTGGCATTTCAGCTGTGGCACTGCAGAGCTCTTTCTGCCAAAGGAAAATCTGTGACGGGAAAGAGGTGAAGTAGTTGAAACTGAGGAGGTTGGTAACAGTTCTTACTTTCTGGGCATTCAGTAGTTATTGGAGAGGGATACGAGGCTTTCAGAGATCCTTGCTGCTTTGAAGGTGTGATTCTGAAAGTTCTTGAGATGAAGTTGGAAAGATTCTTCTTTTTTTTCTAATCACAGTTGATCTCCATACATGTATCCCTGCACAAGTAGAGCTGAAGAGTGAGGGAGCAGCCGATGAGCTGGGAGAGGGCAGAGTTAAAACACCCAAAGCAGTGCTGCTGCCTGGGCCAATGTGCCATAAATGCTGCAGCTGCATCCAAATCCTGCTCTTACATCTCTAATGAGACAACTTACTAAATGTTTTTACTATTCCTTGTTCACCTTGTTGCGCCACACTGTTATGTTTCACTTCTTTTAGTTAAATTAACTTCTCACTGAAATGAGTTTTTCAAATCCTAACTATTTTGTTTTCAAGTGACGGATTTAACATTTGGTCCCCCCGATAAAAAGACAAAAGGCTAATTTTTAAAATAGTAATCAGTCTAGTCTAAGTCTCTGGGAACAATTAAAAATCTAGCTGACCTATGAACACTTATGAAATATTAATGAAGTGATGTGTGAGGGAATCCCCGCTGCTGTGTCACACAGCCATTACCCCCAGCAGCTCCCAGGTGTTTACTGTGTCACTTGTTCAGGACAAGCCACAATTCCACTGCGTTTGACCGGCGTGAGGAGCGCTTCCCAAGGGGCTGCTGAAATCTCTGCTTTGCCCAAGGGGTAGGACCAGCTCAAAAGTGCTCCTCCAAGATGATGGTTTGTTCCTGGGGCTTTCACCAGTGGAGCTCTAGGGCTGATGCTATCAACTTGATTTCTGCACTCCTTGAAGAAAACAAATTGCTTTTCAAAATTGTTTATCTGTTTTTCTGTTTGTCAGATTGAGCTGACTATTGATTATTAATGTTATTGATTCAGTATTGTGTGTATTTCCAAAAAAAGCCCAATTACTGATACACGTCATTAGGGAGAGGCTTACTGTGTTTATATTAATTTAAGAACAAATCCAGAAATTTTGTGCTTTATTTTTCTGAAATTGCCCTATTAGTAACTTCTAAGCATCTTAGTGAATTCAGATTCTTTTCTGCAATGTGGATTTTAATTGGTGTGGGCTGAGGAATTGTCCTCAGACTTGCAAGAGTGTTCTGCTCCTCTCAATGTGTCCCACTCTTCTTCCAAAGGACGTGTGGTAGGATATTTGCAAGGCAAGAAGGGGGAGAAGAAATGAGAATGGGGAAAAAAGGGGTTCTCAAAAGTGAGAACTGATTTTTTCCCCCCAGGGCCAAGGCATAATATTGATTGTGTTAATTTTTGCTTTAGTCTCAACTTGTAATACAGCTGGGACATGTTACAAGAGGTACAACTGTTCTGTGTTATTGAATAAGAATTAGTAAAGGATGTGTCTTCCCCATTGCACTACAATTCTGAATTAAGAGAAACTAATACTAGAGTACAGCATTTGTTTCCTTTTCAAATTTTTTTAGCGTTCACATAACATAATTTTAATAAAAGTTTTGGCTGTAGAAGTGTGCAGGGCCTTGTAGAACAGTGGCAATCCAAGGCTCAGAGCACATGGAAATAGTGGAAGTCAGAGATGAAAAAAGCCCTGTTTAATTACATCAGCAGTGCAAAACCTTGCTCCTTTCTGTGTCTGCACAGCCTGGATTTAAAAGAGTTTAAATGGCACACGGCTGATTCTGAGCTGCCAGCATAAAAAACGAGCGCTAAATGCTGCCTCTCAAGGTGCAGGAATTGGGCTGCAGGGTGGTGCCAGCTGCTGCAGGTCAGGGACCAACAGGTCCTGCCGGCTGGGATGAGCTGCCTTCAGCAACACCTGCAGGCACCTGCAGCTTGCACAGAGCAGCTGCACAGCGCTAATGAAGGAACTGCACTAATTAAGGAACTCTTTCCTGTTTTGTGCTTTATGAGGTGGCAAACAGAGCGATGGAGAGCGCTGGGAGTGGCAGGGCTGAGGTGTGGGGTGTCCTAGGCTGGGGGCTTTGCCCTCTCCTCCTTTCCCACGTGTCTCCAAGGCTTTCCAGGAGGAGGAGGACGTGCAGCTTCCCTTGGTTTGTGGGGCTGGCTGGAGGGGGGAGTGCTGCTTGCTGAACTGGGCCCATGGTGAGATTGAGTTTGTGTGTCCTTCTGTTGAAGACCAGACCGAACAACTCCTCTAGTCACATACCAAACAGAACTTAGTTCCCTCCTGAAACAACATTTTTCGGTTTCTGGCATTTTTTCCCTTTGTGCTCAGCGTTCTGTCACTTGTGCCAAAAACCTGTGTATCACACAACTTAAATTCAGGAGGCTTATTTAAATTCAAGTTGTTCTATTGAACTATGTTTCCTTCTGTGCTCACTGAAGGAGTGTTCCATACCACTCCAACATAAATTGGAAGCCATAAAGGAATGCTTTGTCCAAGAGAAAAAGATCTACAAGTACTTAAAATTTAGTAGGTGTTCTTAAAATTAAGTGTGGCTGGATCTGTTCTGCTGCCTTACCTACATACTGGAAACCCAGGATTCTGCCAAGATGAAAAGTATTCAAGTTCATAATCAGCTGTTTTCCCTTAAAGGGCATAAACAATTCAAGAGGATTTAAACTGATGTTTAAATGTCAGAATAATTATCCCACTGTGGTCATGCTCCCAGAGGAGAGTCAATCTCTGCAAGGCAAAACACAAAGCTTTTATTTCCATACTAATAGGGTTTTTTTTCCCCCTAAAACTTACCTTGCAATAACATTATTTTTCCAGTTAACAGATATTCTAAATCAGTATTTTAAAAAAGTAGAGGTTGCAGGTGTATCTTCAGCAGTAACATCCTGGGGCTATTTCTCTTCAAGTTATACTTTTGAAACAGGGTTGGTACAGTGTGAAAATTAATTTTATTTTTTTAGCTAAAACCACATTTAAAAATAGAAAATTAAAAGAAATTTCTGTGAATTTCTATTTTTTGTTTTATTTGCACATGTATTTATTTTCTTGATCAGAATGTAGTGAGCTTTTTGCATTTTAGAAAGGATACTTCTGAGTGTAAGCACTGGGGTGTTAAGCCTATCTGCAATGAAAGCAATGGGAAGTGGTTTCAGGAGAGAATAATGGTGATAATCGAGAATAAACATCTCAAACTGAGAGATAAACAAAAGGCAAATTAGTAGCTAATAACACTTAGTGCTGGCCAAATACTTTGTTTTTAGATGTGTGTGTTTTTGTTGTCATTAGCATCAGAGCTAAACACATTTTAACAAAATTGCTTTCTTGGGGGTGTTTTTGTTTGTTTATTTTCAAGGTGGTGTTGGAAGAACAGATGACTGCACGGCAAGCTAGGCCAGGGTTTTTGTGTAGTAATTATTATTAGAAAACTAGTAATCAGGTTAAAATATAATGAGCCATGTGCTTCTTGTTAGGATGGAATTCATTTTTAGTTGTTTCGGGAGGCGGCTTTGGTGATGGACTCTGATTGCTGACTTGTTGTGTTAATGGAGAGAAATGCATCTAGTGAATTCAGGGCAGAAGTCAACAGGTATAATCGTTAATTCAGAATAATCCTTGTTAATATTGAGATCTGTTTCTAGAACACCACAACACAGTCTCCTGTTGGCCCAAATAACATGTTCATTTTTTCGGAATGTTCCTTATAATAAACTTTTTTCTATTAACACTAACTTTAGGACTCTCAGCTGAAAGCATTTTTCCCAAGTATTCGGGGTTTTCTTAAAGCATTTTGAACTGAGATTGAGAATAGTGTCATGAGTTTCTGCGAAAGGCGGTGTTTCTATTGCAGTCAGTATAATGGGAATAGGTTATAATACTTGAAAATTATGTTTAGTTTTTTACAAACTACTTCCCCTTGTAATTCTGTTGGGCAGCTCATGAAATATCTTCCCACATCAATGTCTTTTATGTTTTTTATGGCAAGTTTTTGTCCAGCTTCATTGTTCAGAAGTTGTCATGAAGGAATCCAAAATTAGGGTTGTGCCTGTGAATCGTAACAAATCTCTTTTCTCCTTAGAATTTAGCTATTTATGTTAAAGATGTGAATTGTCTGAATTGTCATTTACGCTTACTAATAAAATTGCATTTACTAATATTTTCAATGATCCCAGACAGTTCAGAAGCTCAGTTATTAAAATTATCTCTAAACTTCCATGAGCATCTAAAAGGTTGTTTTGATTCTCCTAAATTTAGCCGGAGAGCTGGATATTATTGCTCTAGATTACATTGATTCTGATGGCCAGCCTTGTGTTACTGATTTTTTTAATGTGCAGTGTTTTTATGCATGGCATAGTGAATTTTCTCTGAAGTCTAATTTAGCACTTCTTGGACCGTCATAATTATTAGATTTTTCATTTGTTTGGAGCTGTTTGGGGTTTTTTTTCATCTGCTTTTCAGTTAAGCAGCTTCCCAGGTGGGTAGAATGAGGGAGAGCCCCCATTTCCAGCATTTCTCATCACCTGGGTAAAAACAGGGGCTCGCTGCTCCTCTGGCTGCCGGCTGGGCTGCGTTTTGATTAAACAGGGAGATGAAACAGCTGCAGTCTCTAAATCACTGACAGGAGCGAGGTCCCTGCAGCCACAGGGTCCCCTCAGCTCCTTCCCAGCCCAGTTTGGTGGCCCTCATTTCCAGCTGCCCTCCACACTGCGGGAGGCAGGAGGAGCTGCGGGTCCCTCAGTCAGTCGTTTGGGAGGGTGAATGACTTTGGAGGTGTCTATGCCAGTATTTCCGCTGCTTTTTGGTTTAAGAAATACAGAAATCCTTCCCCAGTGAGACTCTTTGAAATGAAGAGCTCGAGGCTGCACTGGACTGTGCCAGCTGCTTGTTTTGTGTCACTTGGTGGCTCCTGAGCGCGGTGGCAGCAGCTGCAATTTGGTGAACCTTCAGCTCCTGCAGTCTTAAATCAAGGACCTGAGCTATTTCCTGTTTTCTCCCTGGAGTAATACAGTGGCTTGAAAATTCTGTGGGCTTTTTTTCCCCTGAAGATTACATCTCCATTAGTGAGAAAGTTCTGAGATGTAGTCCATCTGGATAACTAATGTTATCTTAGTTGTGAATGCAAAAACCGTGTGAAACTTTCCTAAGTTATACAAAACCTTTTTTTTTTCTTTGAAGCTTAGCACTTTGTTTTAAAGGGTAGGAGGTTTTTTTCATTCAACAAAAAGCCATTTTCAGGAAATTCATCCTTTTCTATTACTGAGATTTGCAGAAGATTATTTTCTCAGTGCCAATTATATTAGACAAACATTTTATTAGTTATTTATCAGATTAAACTCTTGGAGTCATAAAACTTTCCCCATGAGTGTTCATGCTCTAGCTTTGAGGGGGAGAAAGTAGATTAGCAGTCATTACAATTTTCAGACTACTTTGTTTTATTCACTTAACTAAATATTTTTTAATTTAAAGTAAGATATCAGATCCTCTGGCACAAATCAACAGGCATTCCTTCAAGTGTAGATGCAAAATCAATCTTTGCTACCTTTTGGCTTCTGAGTCAGAAAAATCTTCCAGCAGTTTCACAGCCTGTAGATCAAAACATATTACTGAGTGATTCACAAAAGTATTGGAAAGAAAGAAAAAGCTTCATAATGTGGCAATTAAGATAAAAATTAGCTGTTCCTTCTTTAACAAGCAAGGAAATGGTAACAGTGAAAGAGTTTAGCTCTGTGTCTGCTGTGCTTTGTTCCTGAGGATTTTAATGCCCTCTGCTTTTTGGTCACTGTTCTTTTTAATGTTTAGGTGATCTGCTTAAACATTGTTGAATTCCATCCCTCTGCATCTTCTCTTGGGTGGTTTGTCTGATATTCAGTGTAATGCTGCGTTGGGATGGCAGGCACCTGCTAACTTCTCTCATTCTGTGTCTGTGCCTGAGATGAGGGTTGGTTTCTTAAAAGAAAATAGCAGACTGATTGGTGAGGAGACCCTAAATTCAAAATCCGGAAGGCAGGGAGCAGATTGCAAATCAAACAGCATTTTCTTTGTCGGTAGAAAAGAGTAACAGAAGGATTTTCAGTTGGAGAAAATCATAGAGTAATGTAAGCAGGATCTGAAATGGCCTGCTGTTTAAAACAGAGAGAATTACAAGGGCAGTTGGCAGAGCTCCCTGGCAGCATTATTCCAGAAAGAAGGCCCAAAGAGACAGATAGACAATGGTCTATATCATGATATATCAGCTACAAAACAGGCCAAGAGACCACTGCTTTGGATTTGGTTTTTGGGGGATTTTATTTTTTTCGATGTTTAGTTTTTTGGGTGTTTTTTGTTTGTTTTTTTTTTCTCTGCACCTCTACTTTTAAATTTGAGAAAACCTTTGCCATTAAAAACCAATTCAGTCATGTTCAGCAAATGGGTCAGCATTCCCTGTATAAATAATTTGTGAACAAAAGGTTTAACTCTGAATTGCAAGAAAGGGAGACTCAGGTAGAATTTTTGAGGTAAGCTTTGATCCAATAGGTAACCAGGAATGGAGAGTGATGGAGATCTGCTCTCCCAGAGTTTTTTGCATCCCAAGTAGGGTACTCATATCCCAGAAGCTCGCTGTGAGTGTTGCTGTTTTGGGAGTTTTTCAGCATGGTTGTTAAGTACAAATATTTTCCTGGTTTTTCCCTGTTTCCTCTTGGCTGAGGGCTGGTTCCAGCAGCTGAACGAGTAAAACAGTGTGGGACCCCAGCTGTTCCACAGGCTTGTGACTGAGTGGAAGAATGGAAAACGGGAGAAACAGGCTATAGCGAAATTGTAACTGAACACTGAGGTGGAAATAAACAACTCTGAGTTAATTGCCTGTAACAGTTTGGTTTTTAAATATTATGTCAGTGATTTGTTTAAGCATGTATGGGAAATTCAAAATATGCACACATAGCTAAAAGCAATAATACTCAAATCAATAAAGGAAAATTAAATTGTATTTTTTCTCTGATGCTGTATTTAAACCCCGAGAGGATTTTATGATTAAAATGACAAATTATTGTTGCTTTACTGTTATAAAATAAATGTGAGCCATAATTTGACATGTAGCTCCTGAAAGAACTGGCTGATCTTCAATTAACATTTTCACGTTCCCAAGCAGAACATGATCTCATGGTATTGACCAACTGATTTTTGAGGAGTTAGCTTTTGCTGTTTGTTTTAGCAGTAACTCTGATGCACGCAATGTGGCTTCCATCTCCTAAGGAGAGCACAGTTTGGTCCAAATGGCCCCTGCAATTCAGTGTTTTCCCTGAAGAGGAGGAGATCCCTTTACTTGTCCCACAAAGGCAGTTTTCAGAGACTTTTCCTCTGTCATGTTGAGGACCAGTTTCTTCCTATCACTACTACTGGAGTCCGAGATGTTAAGACTCCTGAAAAATGAACTTAAAAGTGTAGAAGCGTGACGTACAAGAGCTGCTTTCTAAGAGTGTGCTGAATTTTATTTTAAACCTGAAGTTGTCTATTTAATTTATGTAAGAATATATAAACAAAATACTTTATGGATAGACATCTGAAATATTTCACTAAATAGCAAGTCTGAATTAATTTCCCATTTCCTGCTATGCATTAAAAATCCACCTTAAGTTAGTTTAGGTTCTTAACTTCTTTTTATGCTAAATGCAGCTTTGTTACAGTATGTGTACACCATATGCTCCTGTAGCACTTTGTAAATATACAGCTGGATGGCAAAAACCAATTCTCTAAGGACTAAATGTAAAGCGAATAATAATAAAAATACTTCTGTAGAGGATGCGAACATCAGCCTCCTTTAAAAAAGCTGGGTTTTTTTCTATTAGTGGCAATTTACATTTTCATATAGGATGCTGTTGGCAAAAGGAACAAGCCAGGATAGGCAGGTACTTACCTTGCACAGTAAGAGGAGTTACTTTACCCAAAAATTTGTGTATTGATATATGAATGTATGTTTAGTGTTATTCCAGGATACTCGATGCTGGTTTGGGCATCAGGACAAATGATTTTTAGGTAGTTTTCGATGCTGCGTTGTGGTTGTGTGCACAGAAATAATTGGAACAGGGATATTTGGCAAGCAGGGCACCTCCTGTCTTGCTGATTGCTCTGATTCAGTCAGGCCAGCGAGTGGTGGCTTTTTTTGGATTTCTTAATACAAAGTAGGTGCATTTAGTGGGCTTTAGGATCACTCCTGAATAATGGCAGCAATATGTTCTAAGTGAAGTGTGCAAGTGAGCCGAGTGTCAGGTTGTTTTTCTTCTGTAGCTGCTAAACAACTGCATCAGATAAAAAAACAACTCAGCAGTAGCAGCTCATGGTATTTGCAGGTCTTTGCTGCTGGATGAAGCCAAGAGTGTTTCTTCTTTCCATGCTCTATGCTGAAAAGGTGAACACTGAATGACAGGGAAATAACTGCTGAGGAAAGAATGCAAACAATTTTGAGATAAGGTTTTTAAATAAATTAATTTCATTGCTGCACCTGTGTACTTATGGCTAGCGAACCATCAAAAGTGCCTCCACACATCGGGTAAGCTTTGTAGTTGTTGCTGTCACTGGTGCTAGGAATTAGCTAAAGCTTTGGAGTCTACTGCTCAAAATTCCAGCTTTCCTTCAGGCTCAGGCCAATTACTACAGCAGATCAGTGATTTGGAACATCCATTTAACCACTTTGTTTATATCTAGTGACTATGTAGTTATATAACAAAAAAATGAGTAATTAGGAGCTCACACTGGGGGGACTGTGAACACAGAACAGCAAATGGTGTTTTATGCCAGTAGGGCTGGATGAGGATTTCCCAAAGTCACCTTCTGCTGTCTTCCCTTCTTCTGCCCTGTCTGGGATAGTTATTTTTAAAACCTTTGAAATCCATGTCAGAAACAGACAGTGCGGTGTTGCTGTGGTGGAGAGGAGAGCACCAAACGCATTTTGGGGTTTTGCAGGCATGGCAGCCAAGAGAGGGGCAGTGATCACCACCAGTGAGGCCAGGGAGAGGGCATTTGGGCACTCTTCAAGGAAAGCTTAGAAGGATGAAGGGAAAAAATGGACAGAAAGCACTGGAGCTGAGAGGAAGTGATCTGAGGGGAGGAAATATGGAGTCCTCAGCAAAAGTTTGGCTTTGGGAGCATGAGCCCTCTAAGCACTCAGGTCTGCAAGGAGAAGGAAGTTGAAGCATAAGGGAGGATGGAGAACTTTGGGGAAGAAAAGCTGTGTGAAATGCACACTTGGGGGTACTGGACAAATACCAGGCAACTCCATGGCAAAAAATGCTGGATTTCAGCTGTGAGGGACAGCTCAGCTCCTGCATGTCTGACCTGGTTTGGAGGCAAGAACTCACTCCGACAATACCATCAACATCAGATTCCAGCACCCCTTAAAAACAACAACAAAAAATTAGTGACTTAAATGTTGTAGCCTTCCTAAATGTGTCCTTGTTTTGAGACCAGGCTGCTGTGGGGGTTTTCCCTGCTTCATGCACGGGTCATGCTTTGAGGGTAATTCCAGCTCTGTGGAGGTGCAAGAGCAGAAGGCAGTGCTGCTCCACAATGATTGTGCCAATAAAGCTGGAACTGCCCTCATTCAGCCAAGATGCCTTTGTAGCAGCACATGTGGCGGAGAGGGCAGGCAATCTGGATTTCCTTGATGGTTTTTGTCAGGTTCTAACCACAGAATCAGTTCTTGTTTCCTTTCTGCTGCCTCCTTAGGCTCTTCCATAAATCTTTACTGTCTTCAGTTCCTTCTGTGTTGTAAAATTCCTCACAAAGATGAGTCTTTTATTCCATAGGCTGTGCCGGACTTCACTACCTGAATCTTGACCCACCCAGCTGACAAACTGGCTAATTTGTCAGCTTCACCCACAAGCTGGCAAATTTGGCCGTGTAGGTCTTGTCAAGTACTTTCCATTGCCTTTATTTTTGACATCTTTACTGTACTTTTTTCACACTAGGTTCATCTCTTCCTTTCTACACACAAGCAGCTTTACTCTCTTTTTGAAGATGTTATTCACTCTTTTCTGCTTCACACAACCACAGAAAAATCCTTTCAACTTGATTTGCTGTCTTACTCAGTCACCAGTTTTTCTGTTGCCATACAACACTAAAACATTCTATTTCCCTGTGCTTTCCCTTCTCTCAAAGGAAATTTTCTCTATCTTCTCCAGTTTTACTACTGATTTTGCAATAGCCATTGTAAGATTAGTAAGCAGCTAAATTTCTGGCCATAGCAGAATAAAACTCAAACTTTCTGAATTTAAATAATGAAAATGGACTTTTTTTTCTCCATTATGCTTTAAAATTTGTCAAAACATGAACATATTTATTTGTTCTAACAGGGTAACATCTTTCTGGTCCCTGAAGCAGCAACCCAAACCTGAAGCATTAAGATCACTTAATGTGCCCTGTATTACTCCCAAAGCTCTCTGAGAATGGGGATTTTATATCTTTAACTTTACAAGCCACTACAGTGTGGCTTCCTAAAATAATAATGAATAACAACCAGATCCTACATTTTTATTTGCAGTAAATATTCCAAGGACTTATGTGTGTTTTTCCCCCCTGCTTCATTACATTGTCAAAATAGCAGCAGATTTTTTTTTACAGCCTGCAAAGCAATACTTCAAAGTGTCAAGATGTTATTTTTCTAGATGCAGAAAATAACCCCTGAAGTTGCCATTGACTAAATAGCTTGAATGACAAAAATAGTGACAGCCTGCTTTCCAAACTGATAGGCAATTGTAACTTGCCATTTGTATTTATATGTTCATAAACAGAAATCAAGACTCAGTTTTGATATTTAGGCAGAACTCTTTGCAGCCTTTCTTAAAAAAAAAAGTAGTTTGGTTGATGCTTCAATGATAAAGTAAAAAACATTTTCATTGTTATCAGTCTTAGTAGGAACATAAAATATCTGAGGCTAACTGACTGAAGCATTTGTCATGTTAGATGCTGAGATATGTGAACTGCCTTGAAGTGCAAACCTACAGGTGGAAATCAGTTAAGCTGCAAAGTCCTTGTTTGAATGGATGTTTTATACTACTCAGTTTATCAGGATACAGAAATAAAATTACTTTGACCTTTAGAATAAAATAAATAGCCTTCATGAGATCTACTTCTGCTCTTTTGATTAGGACAAGAAGCTGTGTTACGGAACTGCATTCACTGGGTCAGTACAACCTAAACCTACTTTAGTGTTCATTGCCTTTATTGTCTCAATTTTAATGCATTTTCTGCAATGTTAACACTAAGCTGGAAAATAATGTTGCTGCCCCTCAGCATGCTTTTCATAAAATGTTGACTAATAAATGCTAATTCCAGATCATGATCTAGTCCTGATTCTAGACAGTGTCATTTAGTGAATAATCATCACCTTCTGCAGAATCAGGTCATCCTTGAGTTGCTCTGGCACTGACCAATAATTATATTTAAAAGTAATTATAAAAAGGATGTAACTTTGGTTTGAATCTATCTAGTAGAATACATTCTGACTTTGTGAAGTTTTCACTGAATAATCGATGTTGACTCCTAGTTGCCCCTCTTTTTTTCATTGTTTTTGATATAAGCTTAATTCCAATTATGCTTTATGAAGCATAAAACCTAAATACGAAGGTAAAGAATCTTTTAAAGATAGGTGGCATAGATTTTCTTTTGAAGGCTGATAAAAGCATACACAAGATCATCAAGTTGATTCTGATGAGTTAGATCCATGTCTTCACTTAGCATAAATCAGATTTCCTCCTAAGTACAAGAGACTCATCCAGTTCTTTACTTCTCCATGTTTTTTTCCTGTTAATTTAACTTTGCTAGGAATGCATTCACTCCTTCTGTAAGAATTTCTGGTAATATATTGCAATGTTACAACTGACAGTTTAGTAGAAGGAAGTTTGAACATTTCTTGCCAAAAGTTACGCCAATGTTTGAATCCAAAATTGAATTCATAAATAAAAGCATGGCAACAGGAAACCATCTGTGTCTTCGCTGCTCAACACTTTGATGCACTTGGAGGTTGATTGCTGCCTCACTAAAATAGACATTTTTATTTTTTTTTTCTCAGACTATTCTGTGACACGAGATGAAGTCAGGCAAATTACACTCAACCTGTGTTTTCTTTTGTCGTTTTCCACAAAGGAAACTCATGGCAGAGTCAGGCATCTGCAGATGGCTGCCACAAAACTGAGAGCTTCCCTTGGACAGAGAATGGGGCCCAGCAGGAGCAGCACCCACTGCTCTGGGGTTTCCCACAGCTCCTTCTGTCCTTTCTGTGCCCTGGGCTTCAAATCTCTGCCCTCTGCAGTGCTCAGCTCTGCCTCCCACTTCCCTTCTCTGCGGAAGGCTGGTTTTGTTCAGACTCTGCTTAGTGTAGAAGCACAGCTCTTCCACCATGCCTGAGCACATCTCTTGGAAACTTCTCATTCATTTTTGGATTCCAGCCTCTAGGAGGTTTATAAGTCATTTCAGGTGAAGGAATGTGTCATAATGGGTGAAGATCTGATGGCAGTGGATTCACTGTATTGGTGCAGGATGACTGTTTTATCTTCTTGCTTTTTTTCTTTTTTCCTTATTTAAGATTTGATGCGTGTTCTTTGGATTCCTCTCTATGTACCAGCCTCCCACTCTCTGACTGAACAAAAGGAGGGCCAGAACAGTTTGTGATTTGAAATTACATTGGTGCTCAAGGCAGCTTTGTTTTGAATTATCACCGCTTTATCTGAAGACCGTTCCTCAGGAACTTCATTGTTCTGAAACAGAAGGGGAACCCTAAAATCACTGGAAATGAGAAAATGCATGCAAAGCTGCATGTAAAAGGGAAAACTGAGCTTTATCATAAGTCAAATTCTGCTCTGATTGCACAGCCCTCAACCAAAATAAACTGAGAACAAACAAGGAAGTTCCTGTATTCTTCTTGAGCACTTTTAATCCATGACTCTTGTCTGTGAGTTGAAAGAAATTCTAAGATAATGTTGTTATAGCAAAAGGAAATAATGTGGAATTACATTTATGGGTAAACAGGTACCTTCTGAGCTATTACATCTGAATATTGAGCAGATGCACCACATTGTAACACTGCTGTAAATGTTCCATTGGTTTTTACATAACAGCTTAAAAATTTTCCAGATGTACCCATTACAGGGGGAGGCAGTGGAATTCTTCTGAAGGATGGGGCATTTCCTTAATTATGATGTTAAATATGAAATCAAGCATCTCGTGCATTAGCTGGGATGCTTGATTTCATATTTATGGAATCTACTGCAATGCTACTGCAAAATAGAACAGTGCAGGAATAATATACAGTGGGTTTTTTTTAGAATATGTAGCAAACTTTTTGAAATCCATTCACCTGTTGTATTAAAAAAGTGATTTGTTTGAGTTTTTTCTACCCAGCTTGTTCTGAGTTCAAACACTTCAGCAGATTTTTCATACCATTAATTTTGTCAGGACCCTTTATGGCTTTGGTCAATATTCTTAGACTGATATTCAGAGTTGTGAATATATTAAAGTTTAGTTTGTAATCTGCATTATAGTATTTAATTACTGTTATTTAGTTTACTCTGCATTATGCATTATCAGAATATGAGCAGTGTGAAGGGTGGATGGTGATTGCTGCTGACTGTCCAAAAGCATCTTCTGAGGAAGCCACCCAGGGCAGACACAGAAAATCACAAAATCCTCTCTCACACACCACAGGTGGGTCAGCACCACGGGGAGCTCTTTTTGTCTCCCCCGAAGCAGTGAGTTAGTCAGGAGGGCTGTGGAGATTTCTTCCATGGCATTATCCTGGAATTGTCCCTGTTAGGATCAGGGGCATGGACACAACAATTCTATACTCTTGCATGCTTTTTTTTCCCCATCAGCCTGTGTAGTGCCATTTGAATTTCATCATATTTTAAAATAAAAAGTCAAAAATTAAATAAGTGAAAGTCACCAAGCTCATGTATAACCTGTGGACTAAGAATAACTTTTTGATCAAAGTTAGATGATCTGGTAGTCAGACTGTAAAACATTTTACTGCTTTTTGTAATTCATGTGACTGAAGCATTCCATATTAGTGGCAACTTATTTGTTTTGTGCTGAAGTTTCCCGGGAGTTTTTAAGTGCTGTAATATTGTTCATGTTAAGCAGCTTATCCATCACTCCTTTTCTAGTTACATAGCAAGGATTGAACTTCACTTCTTATGTACAGATAATAAATTAAGTGACTTCTGAGTGTTCAGAGTTCCTCTTCGCTCCCGCTGAAGTAAAACAGTGATGCCTGCATGTCATTTATTATCTGTTCTTATGCGTTTGCAAACTGGAATTCAGCTAAAATACAGTAAACATGTCCATCTGCATTTTAAAGGCTGTGGCTAAGTGAAATTGTTATTAAAGAAAAATCCAGGGCAATCCTGATTTGTGGCACCTTGTTGGAGGCTGTTTTGTGTAATATATGGAATGTAAAGAAAGCAGTGTATTTTACTGAAGGCAAGAGGCTTCATCTTAGGAAGCAGAAATGTATTTTGATTGTTTGTGGTCTTTCTTAACTTGATTTAAGAGACTCCTTTTCCTGTTCTGTCAAGAAGTAATTACAGTTGGTAAATCCCCAAATGATCACTGTGATCACTGAGGTGATGAAGTGATGTTCCTGAGTGCAGGTTTCACCACGTGTGAAGGATCCATTTAAACCTCAGGGATTCTCAGAAGAAATGAAAATTTCTTGTCTGGCAAGGCCCCTAACAGCTGGTCCCCTCCCCTGATATTCAGCTGACAGCCTTAGGGAAGCTGCCCTCACACCTAAACCACAATATCTTCCTGAGAGTCTCCTAAAATTTGCAGCAGTTCCCTGGAAAACAAGATTTGTGTGTCTCCTTGCAGTACATTCAGCGCCTGCCCACCAGTTTGGTAAAAAGGTTTTTAGAAACCTTTAAAAAGCAGTCCACCTTTAAAAAATAGTCAGATGAAACAAAGAATAACTTTAATCACCAAGTACTTCATCAAACTAGAGCTGAAACTGTGAAAACCAATACTGAGAATTTTAGAGAGAGAAGAGGAGGTTTTTATCCAGTAAGTGCTGCTATTAGTGTTTTTTCAGACTACAAATGACTAATGAGAAGATGTCATTAAATAAAAACCTAATACTTGGAAAGGGCTGTTAAGGAAAAAAAGAGTGAATTTGTTTGCAGGAAGAAAATTAAGCCTTAAATTTCTTCTGTTTTTCCAAGTGGATTATTGTTTTGGCTGTTATGGAAACATACTTGTGACAGTTCTCAATGCTTTTTTTTTGTGAGGAACTAGATCTTTATTATGCATTTATTAAAAAACACACAAAACATTTTAGTGAAAAACTGTCTTTATCTGTAGTAACACTTTACTTACTTGATTTTTGTATTATAGAGCATGTCTTTTCGTAGTAATGGGTCACATCATTTCACTTAATAGGAAAATAGGCGCTGCACTCCTGACTCAGACAACTTCCAACCACTCCAGCCTCCTTTCTTTGATAAAGAGGATTCCAAACACTTGAGAGAGAAGTTAAGGTTCTCCACAGGTGTGGTCTCATCAGCCACAGAGTAGCTGTTATCTGGGTATCTAATAACTAAATTGCTGTGAGCTTTGTGAACATGAAATTGCATCTCACCTTTTTTTTGTTATCAATTGCTCTGAAAATTTTTGGAATTAAGATACTATTTTTCTTTCAAGTTGGACTAATGTACGTATTTTGGCTCTTATAGCAGCAAGCATCATTTCCATCCCACATCATGTTTGAAAAAAATGCATCTCACCTTTTATATTCACTTCATGTCCAGTATTCACTGACTGTGACTGGATCACAAAGTAGAAAGAAATTAAATCTCTAATATCTCTGACCCCTTGGTGTTCCTTACCTCATTAATTTTTATCTTACCTTTGCTGTGGTCCTCTGCGTTGCCTTGAACACCGCACAAAGTTTTGCTGGAGTAACTGGAGCAGTGCAGATCACTGTGGCATCTATCAAATAGATTAAAGGCTGGCTGACCTGGGCAAGAGGCAGTTATCTTGGGGGAATCCAAGTGTGCAAGTCTTGTAAAGAAACAGATGCAGAGTAGAGTTTCCCAGCAGCTCGGTAACTTGCCATAGATGTTGGGCTGCAGGGAATGGGATGTGTTTGAGCAGCAGCCACTTTTTTTTCAGGTGTCCCCTGGAAAGGGCTGGAGGCTCTAAATTCAAGATTTCCAGGGGCTCTCAGGGAACAAAGACTGACTTTGATAAGCTTATACTGTGACAATAATGAAGAATTCCTTTGATTCCAGTGTCAGTCCAAATTCAATGTAGAACCTCACATCTATTTGTAATTCATCCAAGACTTAAACTATTTGTGTTTTGCACCTTTGGCACATCTTGCTGTATATTTGATCAAGAGCAGCAGTAAATCCCATTGTTATTTTCTATCTACACATTTGTATATTCTTACCTTTCAGTGCACTGTGGTGTAAAAACATCTACAGCAGTGATTAACTGAAAAAAGCCAAATACAGGTTAACAAGTGGTTCCTGGTTAGAAGGTAACCACTCACTTTGAAGTTCAAGTTCCCACAGTATTCAGAATTTAAATTGTAAAATTGAAATAATTTCTGAAAATGTTATTGCTGGTGTTGCGATTTCACAGCCCCACACACCATCATGAAGAGTTATTGTCTATAGCGTGCAGAAAGAAAAATAGCAAATGTGTATGAAGCAGGAAGTTGGCATATGGATTTTATGCCGTTTCTGGCATGTAAATATTTGGATCAGAGAAAAATTGACAAAAGTCCAATTTTTAAAGTTTTTTTGATCTGCATATATATTTTTTTCAAAAATCTGCCATAAGCAGTTAGTGAGTAGCCAGATTCTCTGAATCTTGACACAGTTTTCAGGAGCACCATGAGGAGCTGAACTTTGTCTGAAACCTGTGGATTTATATTTTCAGTACATGCTGCTGGTGCATTTTCCCTGCTCAGATTTTTCAAGGCTAATTATTACAGCAGCCTGTTTTTTCTTCCCATCTGTGTGT
This sequence comes from Bombycilla garrulus, assembly GCA_013400315.1. Lineage (NCBI taxonomy): Eukaryota > Metazoa > Chordata > Aves > Passeriformes > Bombycillidae > Bombycilla > Bombycilla garrulus. The sequence goes on along the minus strand of VXBU01009742.1, from coordinate 214,322 downwards.
TTGCCTCGAGCAGCTGAAAAGATCAGGACTGTGCAGGCACACTCCTGGGCTGATTATTTACAAAAAAAACCCATGTATCTGTTACAAGGAGCAAATCCCATTATTGAGATCATTACAGGATGATTGTGAAACAGTTTNTCAGATTTTTCAAGGCTAATTATTACAGCAGCCTGTTTTTTCTTCCCGTCTGTGTGTTTGCCTCTGAGCAGCTGAAAAGATCAGGACTGTGCAGGCACACTCCTGGGCTGATTATTTACAAACAAACCCCCGTGCATCTGTTACAAGGCGCAAACCCCATTATTGGGATAATTACAGGATGATTGTGAAACACTTCGGAGATGTTGTAGTTGGGAGGACACGGTCATTTGACTGAAGCCACCTGCAGAAAGGAGACTGAAGCCGGTTGCCCTGGAGCACAGAGCTGGACACACTGGCCTGAACACTTTGTAGCAAGAGAAAAGTCGCAGGAAAAATGTGGCTCCTCATAACATCCTTTAAGAGTACATACATACCAATAACGATTTGTCTGTTTGACAAGTGAGCGGGAATAAACATGCCACAAACCTGGTTGTTTTTAATCATGACTCAAATCAGAGGAAAAGAAGTCTTCAGAAAATCTCTTCTGAGCACATTTTTAGTATCACCAGCCTTCTCTGCACTTCTTTAAGCCACAGGTTGTGCTGGTGAGATTTGCAGCCATACCGAAGTATCAGCACAGAGCCTGTACCAGCATGAGCTTTGAAATAAGTCTCAGCCCGTAAGAATTGCAGGGGGGGGGGAGAAAAAGCCAATTCTAACTACACTTTCCTATTGCTCGGTTTTCTTCAGCATTTGCTACATTAACTCCTGCCAACAGCAAAGCAGGTACAGGGCTCATCACAACTGATCTCTTGAATGAGTAAAAGTGAGAAAATTTTTAATAAAAAAATTAAGATGTCTGTCTTAAGCACTCTGTTGCATCTTAAGCTTACACTAAACCCAAAATCTTCTATTTGGAGTCTACATCTAACACATTTTCATGTTCCCTGCTCCTTTTGTCTGGCTTGTCTAGCCACGGAGTTGACTTAAGGGACTGAGACAAAGCCCGTGGAAACTCAGTGGAAGGGCTCCCTGTGCCCTCAGCAGGCTCGAGATCAGTCCTGGTTTTTGTAGACCTGCTGCTTACAGCCCAGTGTGCTCATTTTGGACAAGTTTTATGGCTGGAGGAAACTCTTCCGTTAAGTGCACACTCCAGCTGGGGAAATTCCTGCTGCTCCATGGGCTGTGCCAGACAGAGCCCGAGGGGACAGAGCTTCCCTGCAGAGCAGAATCTAACTACGGCTCCCTGGACTGCGGCGGTGTCTGAAGATATTGCTGGATTCAAGGGGTTCAAACAGCCTGCAGATCTTTTCCCATTCCTTTCTGACCGTGTTTGGGAGTGTGTTGATGTGAATTTGTGTTTAATGCGTTTTTGAGTCTGGTTTTGCACGTTGCATTACTGGATAATTGTAACTCTCATTTACGGTTTCATGGGGAGTGAGTGTATGGGGTACAGCAGATTTTCCCCTTTAATATGTACAGAGGAGACGAATAAACCCCTTGGATGTGCTGCTAGGTTTGTGTAACTAGAGATGTTATGTGTACAAAGTGTTCTGGACACAGGTTTATTACTTTGGCAGTCACAGTTTGCTTAATGATATTTCAGAGAGTATGTAAAATCAGTGAGAAACCTTCCATTTATGTTGGCTTTCCTATTGATGAGCATAACTTGTTGCAAATATTTTTTTTCTGGCTGGCTGTGACATTTGATTTCATCTGAGCATGAGAGAAAATCTGGATATATTTTATATAAAAACTTTTTTTTTCTGCTTACTGAATCTGTAATCTTTAAGTGCATTTTATCATACTGCAGGATCCTATTAATAATGTACTACGCATATTTATTATTGAACTTAAACTTACATCAATATATGGGAGAAAACTTTTATATTTAACAATAAAGATGTCTAGTTAATTGGAATTTAATTTATATCAAGCAAAAAGACCCTCTGAGGCTCATTATCTACTCTTACAGATAGACAGAAGGCAGACTTTGACAGATTAAATTGCCACTAATGACTATTGTTGTTCTTGTTGTAATCAAAATATAAGCAGGATAAATATTTTTTTATTGCTCCTATTAAGTCATGTTTCACCAGACCATAGTGCTATTGCCATTTCAAGTTTATTCCTCACTGGTTTCCGTGTGTACCTTGGAGGAAGCTGATTCTAGTGGAAAGCAAATTGAGGAGAGCAAAACGCCTGTCTGGCTGTTGAGATTGCTGATGTCACCAAGACGTGCTGTCCCCTCTGTCTCGGCTCTGCTCTGTCCTCCCTGCACCTCCTCGGGCAGCAGTGAGAGCACTGGGGGTGCTGCCCCTGCCTCTTGGATGTTCTGCTGAAACGAAAAGGAGCAGCTCTGTGGTTTCCATCAGTTGCCTGGAACTAAGATAGGAGGGTTTGGATTTCCGAGTGGCATCCTAGTGTTTGTGGCCAAGGAGCTGCACGTGCAGCTGTGTGTTCCTGGTTCCCTTTCTGCCTGCTCTGCTGACTGGATCTCTCCAGCTCCCTGCTGCCCTTCCAGCTGAGGCTTTGGCTCTCTTCATTCCCAAAGCCCGTCTCCGTGCAGGAGGTCCCAGTGCCCCTCTCCTGTCTCAGGTTGTGTTGTTTGGGTCCAGATCACTCTTGACACACTCCAGCAGTTCTCCTCCTCTGTCCCCATCAGAGTTCCCTTCCTTACACGTAAGCCCTCCCTGCCCTGTTTCTGCATTCCCTTTGCACTGGCTCCCAGGCACAGGAAAATTGTTATTCAGCCACTGAACTGCTTTTTCTGTCTTTGCCCTTTGAGGCCTAACCGTGCCCTCTGTACCTCAGCTGTGCATTGATCTGAGTCCACGCAGCTCCACAAATATCCTGGGTGGGATTTCCTGGCCCCTTGCTCTCATTTCAGGTATTTGGCACAGCTGTAGCCAGCACAAGGAGGATCCAGCTTTGGGGTTGAGCCCCTGGCCTGGCTCGTGTTCCTGCCTTCCCTGGGGACAAAACCTGTGGTGACTGAGGCACAGAACGGTGTAGGTCAGAAAATTCAGATTGCACTTCACAGTGCCCTTGCTCCAGTCCAGCTGTGTGTCTGCCTAGAGCCATGGCCTGTCTCATCAGCCACATGTCCCAGCTTCACAGCCACCCACAGTGACAGTTTGGCAACCACACGGCGAATGGGATCAGCCCTGCTGTTTGCTGACATCAAATGAACCTGTCAGACCCCAGATTTTTTCTCTTAACTCTTCAGCGTGATCCAACTCGCTGTATACTCATAATTGAATCTTCCACGTGGAAGGAGGCTGCTCCAAGAGGCCAGGTTGAGAGAGGAAAGGAAAGAAGCACAAGAGCTTTCCCTATTTGGCAGCATCCACCTTGCAAATCTGATCTGCAGGTATTTGGAGTGGCTCCAAACACCCTGAATAAGATTGTTCTACATCCACATGCAAGGTGTTTCCTTTTCTTTCAGAAAATCCAGGATTTTCTAGCATTTTGCTTGTGCCATTAAAATCACTCGGCAAGACAAAAAAAACCCAACGACATCTTGGGTTTTTAAGCAATTTTTTTCCCTTTTCTGCTTTCCAGTGTTTTAGAAGTTATTTGGTTTCTCATCAAACTGAGCGTTCCTTTCTCTGTTTCTTTCAGGGGAGAACCAGGATCCTTTGTTCAAGATGTCTTAAAATACATGTTTAACTCTTCCTGTTTCTTCTCCACTTTCCCAATTGTTTTTCCTTTTTTATTTCTTATTTTTTTTCATAATAAATTAGGTTAGCAACGTACGTTCTTGCAGTTTCTCATTTTGTGAACTTTTTTCCCCTCATTCATTAGTTCAGTGCCTCGGGCACGGAGATTGTACACGAGAGAAAACAAATGATCTCTGTAATTGCTTTGCACACACACAAACACACAAAATGCTGAAGGGTGTTAAGGGCAGGGTTTTATCTAGGTAATCATAACCTGAAATTGATGCCATGACATGGAAAAGAGACAGATAAGGAGGAATGAAATTAGTACTTATTCAGGGTAGCTCATCCTTATCATCATTCTGCACACTTCATTATGAGCTATAGATCTGAAAAATGCTTTCCAAACTACATTTTCTAATGTTCTAAAATCCACTTTATCATCAGTTCCTCTTCTGACTTGTACAGGAGGAAAAATGAAAGAAGTGGTTTTGCCAATGGTTTTTTTTCCTCCCATGGGAAGGAGAAAAAAAATACTTCAGAATGTAAATTTCCTGTGAATGCAGTAGAGTCCTCCCAGCTGTATGGTGCTGCAGCTCTGTAATGGCCAACACTGAGCATCCAAGAACATAGATTTACTTACGTGGGTTTTCAAGGATGAGCAAAGAGTTTGGCTGCTGAAAGATTTTCTGCTGGCACGTGTGTAATGCAGGAAAAGGTGAAAGAGTCAAGTGAGATCTTTGATTATTTTGGCAGCTGCAAATTCTCAACCATCTACACTGGTGTGATTACTGAGTTCTCAGGATTGTAGGACGGCTTGGGTTGGAAAGGACCATCAAGTTCTCATGTTCCCATGGACAGAGACACCTTTGACCAGGTTACTCAGAGCTCCACCTAGCCCGGCCTCGAGCACCTCCAGGTGTGCCCAGGAGCTCAGGTTTTGGAGCAGGGCTCAGTGGTGTGGCTGCCCGGGGCAGAGCTGTGTGCAGTGTAGGAGACAGGGAGCACTGTGGGCTCTCCCTGCATTACCGTGGAATTTGAAAATACAGGAAAACAGATTTATTGGGTTTTTTTTCAGTGCTGGGATCAGAGGCACATGCACACACTGCAGTGAAGTGTTTTGGCCCCTAAACAATAGCCATGAGCCCACAGCCAGTAATTATTTGGCTCCTGAGTGCTGTACATCTCTGATCCTGGAATAGTAATTTATCAGGGGGTGAACTGAGTGACCAGTAGTTCTTTCTAATCTAGCAGGGCGAGATTCATCATACCTGACCATAGATGTCTGCATCTGGATCACCAGCTGAGCCTTTCTAGTTAGTAGAAAACATGGGTGATTTTGGTGCAAGAGCAGAATGTATTTTTGAGATTTTCTTTATGCTTACATAATATATATATGTTATGTATACAATCTATTTTTCTACATTATTTGGCTAGCTTAGCTTAATTACTGTAGATTAAGCAGAGCAGATATTTTGCCCATGACTTGCTTTGTTTTTCAAATCCTATATAAGGACTCATTAGTATTATTGGAAAACATAAAAAAATACCGACATTATCTCACTTCTGTCTGTGGGGCGCTGCCAGATTCTCTGAAAATAGAAATAAAACTTGTGTAGCATCCTCAGGTGTCAAGACAGTCTTGGCAAGCCTGGATTCAATTTAATGAACAGCTGTTATCTCTTTCTTTAGAAAATAAACAGATTGAAAACCAAATACAAATAAAGGAAAGGTATTTTGGGTTTGGTGGGGTTTTTTTCTTTCTTTTTCCCCCCAGTAAGTTTGAATCTTGCTAAGGAGTCTAGATAGGGGGATTTACTGTAGTTTTGGAGGTGGAGTTGTTTGTGATTCCTTGGTAGGGAAAATTAACCTTTCATAATTTAGAACTTTACCGTGTGCTGGACACAAGTCAGTAGCATTTCTCACTGGGATTAATACACACGAGGAACTTTTCTCTCAGCAATAAACATTGATAATTTTATTTAGTACTGATAGGGAGTAACGTACACATGTTCTTAAACTGGAAGTATAATTTCAGTATGAGGAAAGAAGTTTCCACAACCCAAAGCCATGCAGGGAAAAGGGAAAATCCCATAAACTGCATTGGTCCTAAGGACTTTCTATGTCTCTAATTCCAGCAGGGCCTGCTGAGTACAGAAAGTGGTAGCAAAGGTGCTAAAATACTTAAATACTTCCTATTAACAGATTTTTCTGGAGACAGCAATGATTATTTGGGACAGCTAAGCATAATGTGTTCTACTAAATTAATTCTAAGTCTCTCATGGTGAGGGAATTCCTTTGTCATATCCAATTCATTTTCTTATGTTTTTGTACATCAAGTGTAATATTTGACAGAGATTTACTGTTGTGAAATAGGGAAATGACTTTTGTTTGATCTGGGCTGACATCAGGAACACGCCTTTGCTGCTGCATGTTTTCTGGTTTTTAGCACCAGAAAAAGAACTCTCAGTGCATATTTGTACTTTCTTCAAAATTCATCATCATAAGCTCGGTGCCATTTGTGGGAACCTAAATGACAACTGAAAAAAATGCTATTGTGAAAGTTATCAAGACTGCCTAAAATCTGTTTATTTTCTCAGAGTTTAGACTTAAGCTTGTCAACTTTAGGCATCTAAAAGTTAGTTTTATTCTTATGTTCTATAGGAATATGTATGTGGACTAAACATCACAGACAACAGACCACAGTCTTTATTTCCTAAGCACTTGTCTAATGTGAAAATCTTGCAATATAAAGGTGAAAATAACTTGCTATAGTAAAAAAGCTGTCCTGGAATAAAACCCCCACCATGGATTAGCTTAAAAATGATTTGATGCCCCCTTGGAAGGCAGGAGCTCATAATTTCTGAGACAGAAATCTAGTCCTGTATGACATGTTGCTTTTTTAAATACCCCGTGCAGTAATATGTGTTTATAAGCTACTGAGCCACCTTTAGGGACAGAAAAAGCTCAATTTCCCCCGATCAAAGATCGCTTTTTCTGCCTCTTGGGAGAGGAAAGCATAAGGCTTTTCCCTCCATTATTAACATTTTGCCTCAGGGCAAGTGGCAATATAATCCCTATCGTTTTTGCTTCCTGCTGCTCCTCTGGGAAAACGCGATCCAGCCCGGCGTGTGTTTGTGGCTCTTCCTTTCATTCGTGTTTCCTGCTGTGCCTGTGCTATAACAGGACAGCAGCAGGTGGCATAAATAAAGGAGAAAGGTGGCAGAAAGCTACAGACAGCTCCTGAGAATTCCAGTTTGGCCGTGGGGTAGAGTGCCATCCTCGCCAAGAAAAAAAGAACAGGCTTTTTTTTTTTCTTTTTTTTGGTCAAAACTCTCGGGGCAGCAAGGATCAACTGCCCACCCTTTATCAGGAAGCAAAAATAAAAGGAATGCTTTCATTGCCCCTAAGAATGTAACTTGATGATGAAATGATTTTTGTTACTGTGTTTTCCACTACTGCCATGCTTTCAAACTGGTTCAGAATTAAATCCAATCTCGATAGGAATCAGTGGGAGAGGAAGAAGTTTATTCATGATCCTCGTACATGAAATACTCTTCTGTGCCAAGGCTTGGGTGTTCCTGTAGAAGAGAAGAACGATCTTGGCTGCAGGTCTTGGGGCAGCTGATTAAAACAGATTCCCCTTGAGGAAGTTTATCCTTCTCTTCCAAGGCAAAATGACTCGGGCTGGCTTTTCTTTTCCCGAGAGCAGCTGCAGGCAGCTGTGAGGATGTGTGCGACCAGAAGGGAGGACTGTGCCCTGCTCGGGGTCAGAACCATTTCCTTGCACGCCAGGGCCCAGGGTGAGCTTCCTGTCGGCATCAGGCACAGAGCTGAGGGTGCCCAGCACCCTGAGCAGATGTTGGCTCCTTTTGCAGAGAAGAGTTTGGAATGGCTTTTCTTTGGGAATGAGAGCAAAAGCATCTCTTGCCCAGTTATCCTAGCACAGCTGCCAGACATTCGTTTAATAGAATGATAAAAACACAAGTTTGATTTTTTTTTTTTAATGGCTCCATGTTAAATCTGTGAAATTTCATGACAGGATACTTACAGACAAAACGCATTACAGTGAAATAACTTGTAATTTTAGGGAATAATTGAAATTATTTTAAATTAATTATATGTTATTTAATCATACTGCATACTTAATTTTTATTCATAGTTGATTTTCTAAATGAAAGCTTTTCACCTGTTATGAACTTTGATATTTTATTTAGAACATCTCGTATCAGAATATAAAACACAAAATGTTTGTTATATAGGTTAAGAATTTAGACCCAAAATTTCAATTTGTTTTGCAAAATGTGGCTTAAAGTATTTATAGTTGTTATGGAGTTTTCATCACCAACATTATTGCTTCACATTTCCTTTTCTGATCCTAAGAGGCAGTTATATGAATTTCAATTGTATCTCTGAATTTAAGTTTACAGTTTGATAAAGGGTAGGGGCCAATCTCTGTGTATTTCCAGGACAGTGAATCTGTCTGTGGGTGGCAGATGTTACTTCTGCTTTACCAGTGACAATAATTTGACTGGAAGTTTATAGGAATTAAATGCACAACAGGCTAGAAAAGGTGAAACCACTGAAAATAAACCTCAGTAAATCATTAAAAAATATATTAAAATCACAAATCCACCTATATGAATCTGAAGTGGATTGAGTGCTTCAGTTACTTCAGGAAGTTGATAACAGAAGACTACTTATATCTATATATATGAAGTATATATTTATAAATAAATATATTT
>VXBU01009742.1:170138-205816 GCA_013400315.1 Bombycilla garrulus | reverse complement strand
TAAATACATAATTTAGGGGAGCAGAATTGAAGTGACAACTCTTGCTCTCACAAAAATATGGCTGCAGATAATTAAAGTGAAGAATGAAGTTGTTGCCGTCTCTTGAATCAGCATGAAACTTCGTGGGCATTTAAAAAATGAGGTAATAAAAAAATGTTCTGCTTTGCATCCCACAGAACATGGCTCATGTTCAATAAACAGCGAAGTCACTTAAATGTGCGGAATAAACAGGTGGATGTTGATGATTTTCTGTAAGATTAGGCAAAGAAACTCAACCATGGAAAATCACACTTTCTCCACTGACATTACAGAGTAGAAGATTCACAGATTGGATAAGGGGATTTCTCTGGCCACTCTTTTGCTTGTAGTGAAGCAAATGATTAAAATTTAGCTCCGAGAGTCTCAGACTTGGCATGGGGGACGTACTTCAAAGTCCTTGTGAAAGCTGTGTGTCCAGAGGTTCTGGGCACGCAGGCAGCTGAGGAGAGGTCACGAGCTGCTGCTGTTGCCAGTGCAGATGGTAGGATAAGAACAAAATATTTACAGTCCAAACTGCCTTGAAAATCACAAGTTTTCAAGAAAACAAACAAGCTGAATGCTAATGTTAGTCTGTGTCTTGCAGTGTTTGGTTAGGTAACAAATCATGGGTCCCCTTAAAGAATAGGGGAATTGCTTTTTGCCATTCATGGTGAGTGAGAAATTAGGGGGGAAAACATAACAGTGGTAAAGCTTTGAAGGTGCCTGGGGAGCGTCAGTCAGAGGGACTTGTGGAAGTCAAAAGGGACAGAAGCTGAAAATATCATTATTACATAAAGATGAAGGAAAACAACACCAGATTTTTATTTTATTGGTCTTAACTGGCACCATTTACTCTTTATCCTCCCGAGTCCTTGAGCCTCAGTGGGAATGAAACATCGCTCAGAGTGTTGGAAATGGAGTTAGGGAGCATTAAAGTGGCTGGAGACCTTTAAAGGTCACAGTGCTCCATGGAAGTTACTGGCGACTGCAAGAGAGGCGATGTCACACCCACCTTCGAGAGACAAGGCTGGGTGCCCCCAGGCTGTCACTATCACTTCCACCACCTTAAATACTGTAGGGGAAATCCCCCTGAAAACCACACCCAGGCACACCAGAACAAGGTGCTTGGTACAGCCATCGTGGATTTATCAAGGGCAAATTGTATCTGATCAACGTGATTGATGATTGACAGATTCCTTTCAACTTCAGTTAATTGAAGATTCTATGAATCAAAAATATTTTTTCCAATTATTGACAGGCCATACTGAATTGAACCATCTTCCTCAAACAAACAACAAAATTTGAAATGTGTTACTAAAACTGAATACTCGTAGACTTTTCATGGAAATGTGAAATGAAAGAGAGATGTGAAAAGAAGTAAGAGATTTTTATGCTCCCAGTGACTCTTTTGAAATACCGAATGTTATTTCAGATAATGAGTTTCTGGAGGATGTGGAACTAATAAAAGTTTTAACAGTGTTCAGCCCTGGGGTTGTGGTGTCTTAGCTTTAGCTCTCCCCTCCTCTGCCCAGTATGTGACCAACCTCTGTCTGTTCGTATGGCCAATAATTGTTGTGGTCTGGAGCACATCTGCTCCCTTTCAAGGTCCAGCAGAGCAGCCGCCCTTTCCTCTTTGCTATAAACATTGACTGTAAGAGAAGAATGAGCATATTGGAAAACTGTAACCTCTAGCAGCTGACTGTAAGAAACAAGGTGAAGGTAATGAACTACAGCTCCCTGCTACTCAGAAACAGAATTAGGAATGATTCCTGCTTTGGTTTTTGGCAGAAAATATATTGACTGTGGGTCTGGGGCTTGTAATTCCCATTGGGAAGATCTCAGGGCATGGTAAAACAAGATATAATTTACAGACCTTTCTCAGTATCTAATACAGGTATATCTTATTATAGGGAACATAATTTTTATTTCAGATTTGTTACTAAGAATTATAATTACAATTGCTTATGCAGAGTATTTAAAAGCAGCTCCAAACGTGATTCTGGCGATTTTCCTGCAAGGTCTGATTCTCCAGCAGTATTTGACTGTCAGAGAATGCAGGCAATTGCATTCATACAGGTTGTTTCTTGTTGGTTGTGGCCTTCCCCAGTTTCTGATGCTGTCCCTCCTTCAAACCATGAAGAAAGCCCTAAGGAAAACCTCTGTGTATAGACCCAAAGGCCTTGGTCATCTTGATCAAAAGTTACTTTTTTTTTCTTGCAGCTGCTTGCCAGTTGTTATTGTTGAGGGTCCACCAGGCTCTTTTTTCATTTCTGAGCCCCAGCCCATCCAGCTGTGCCTGAATCAAAACCTAAAACTGATCATTGCCTGTTGTTTGAGGAGAAAATGGCATTGTTTTAGTTTATATCCTTTTTCACTTTCTTTTTCACCTCTTCTCCTCCATAGCACTTTAAACGTGCTTAACAAACTTCATCAGCAATTAAATATCCCTAAGTGGAAAGGCTAAAATAACACATTGCCTTGTTCTGTGTAAGTGAAATTCTGGTCTTTGAGAAGAGATGATTTTCTGTAGACTCCTGAGCTGTGTGGCATTTGTGTATTAGGATAGAGAGGTTGGACTTACTGCAGTTATTTTTACATTCCAGAGAAGATTTACTACTTGTGACAGCACTCGAGAGTATGAAGTATCTGCCGGCTTTATTGTAGAAATTTAATCGTGCTGAAGTGGAAGGAAATCAATTTAAAAGTGTGGGTTGAAAATGAGGGATGTTCATCCAATATTTGTGTGATAAGTAGGGAATAATTCAATTCGGCACAATCATACTTGAAATATAAACCCATTTAGAACCTATTATTGTAATTGCATTAACTGTTACAACAGAACTAGCCAGATTGATTCTGAAAAGTATATATTGAAGTTACTAATTTCTATTGGAAGAAAAATTGTTGCACTTCTACTGCAAACTGTGTTACATTTAAATATCTAAAGTTTTAATTCTTTGTTATGCTTCAGGTTTAGTTTCTAGACTTTTTTTTGCTCTGTGCTGAGGAATCAGGTGCATGAATCATCCTGTCCTAATAATCTAGGATGACACTAGAACTCGGTTTTATTATTGGGATGAAGTGTTAGAATATATAACATTATTTTAGTCACCATTCTTTAAAAAATAAACTAACATTGTATCTCCTTCAGACACCAAATGCAGCAGTGACCAATGGCTTTTTTGAAAGAATGGGGGGAGTATTGAAATATTCTCATGTTAATTACATATCCTGATTAATTTTAGTGTTCCAGGAGCCGCAGAAGTGCACGTTAAATTTACAGCATCTACTGCTTCATTTCACAGCCGCACTGTTTGTTTTCTTGTTGATGGCTCTGGGATCATCAAGTTTGAAGGCAGCTAAATGAACCCCAGCTTCCGTCTGATGTGATCACATCAGTGGAATTTGCTGAATGTTTCATGGTTGTTCGTGCTTGGAGTTGCAGATGTGCAAAAGGCTCAGTCTTGCACCAAGCTGATGTAATTCAAGATCCTTTAAGATATCTGGAAAGAAGAGCTCCAGCAGTGCAGAGCTTGAAATAGAAACCTTTTTGCCTGGGAGTATTTAGGATTTGGCATGACGATCAGTTGTAGCCATCTTCATGTTAAGGTAGACTTCCACTGCAAAGGACGGTATATTTAAATATATATAAAAGGACAAAGATTGAATCAGGACTAGGAAGGGAAATTGACTTTAAGCCCTGTGAAAAGCTGCTTTGATTTATGTCACAATACCAATGTCGCTGTCCCAATACAAAATAACAAATAAATTAAGATAGAAAAGTAGCAGATAGATTTTAGATGATTTTTTTAATTAGTTCAAAAGCATTTCAGGTGTTTTGTCAATCCTCTATTCGTTACTGATGCCTATGAATAAGCTATCTGCTTTTACTTTTTCCTTGTTCTCTCTGATCCATGCAGGTTTGTCTGTGGATGTGGTGTGTGCACATCTACAGGGAAAACTGTAACAGCAAGAGTTGATTTTCTGCAGTTCTGGTAATCAGTGTCTGCAGTGCCTTTCTTGAAGAGCAGGCTCATCCTCTGTTCCTCGCTGTGCTGACGGGCCAGCTGCACGGTGCAGCTAAACACATTTGTGGTTCCATAGAATAAAGGATGTTTACTTTTTATTGCACAGGCTGCACACCATTCATCGCTTTGACCTTGGGTTACTTCTGTAGAGACAGAAACTTCATGGCCAGTGAATATTTGGTTTTCCTCAAGATTCACATTAATGATTACCCAGATTTTATGGGTTTTGGCATTTTCCATAATTTCACATCACGCCCCTCTACAAACACGAAGCTTTCCGTGAATTTGACCTGTCTGTTGTGCTCTTTACACATGTTCATGTTTGCAGTAATAGAGCAAGCCCCTGTGGAATGGAAAATGGGCCAAGATCCTTTATCAAGGTGCTCTTGTCTCAACAGAGATGTGTTCATTCTTTGTTGCTCTTTGTTTTCATTAAATAGTGTTCTCAGCTGCTGGCATGGCATTTGAGTGTGTTATTTCAAACTGTTCAGCTGGTCACTCAGGAGGCAGCTCTTTGAATTCCAGGACTATTGGTGTGTTGTAGAATGGGAAGATGTTCCTCTGTCCTGTGTATCATGTACACATTATACCAATACCAATAGATATAATACATTATTTGGAGAGTATAACCATTAGGGACAATAAGAGTGATCCCAGTCCTAAAGCAATAGTTGGGCCATGAGGAAAGCAAAAAACTTTTGTGGGTTGAAGTTGTCTAGGCGCTCTTCCCCCTGTTTTCACACTTTCTAGTTTAATTTTTGGAGGAGAAAATGTACATTCTTAGTAATTTTTACCCTAGAATTCTTTGTGCACCTCCTCTTTGTTGCAGTGAAAGACAGTTCAGAAAAGACTGAAATAAAGTCATGAAACCCATTTAAACAGAAACTTGTGTTTCCCATCTTGTGCCTAGGAACCTTCATCAGTAATTAAAAACCATAAAAACTGCTTGTATGGGTAGAATGGTGTGTTTGGAATGTGCTTTCAGCTGTGACAACTACAGATTTTTGGAGAAGAGTTTGAGCAGCCAGAGCCTGGCAATGTCAAGGCTTCTGTTCACCTTTTCCTCAGAAAGCTCCTGATGAAGCTTGAGTCCATCATGCACTGCTAGAGTTTCTTACTCTGCTTTGTCAAGGTTTTACTAATGCTACTCTACCCTCGTTCTTAAGTGTAGGTGCAGCTGCCCGTGGCCATCTGAGTGTCACTGAAGGCAAAACTGAGCAATTGCTGATGTTGTAGGTAATTCTTTACGGGACAAAAAAAACAAATGCAAGCAGGAGACTGCTTTGCTCAAGAGTAGTATTTCCTATTTATCACGTATTTTGATTATTTTAACTTTTATGTTGGTGTTATGGGACCTCAGTTGCAGTCCACAGATTTTGCCTCTGAACAGCTTCAAGTTGATGTCAGGTACCTCTGTCCTGGCAGCATTTGGAGCTGAAGCTGTTTGACCCCCCAGCAAGTTCTTCACGACAATTGGCAGGAAAACGGGGCTTGTTTGTAGAGATTTGTTACAACTTCTTCTTTCCCCTTCTCCCCAATACTTCTATTTTCTGCAAGTAGCATTTTTCTAGGGGAAAATCTGTGGGAAATTGCTGATCTGCTCCAAACACCATGGGCAGGAGAGGTGACTCTGTCACTTTGGCAGCCCCATTACGTGACCATTGCTGTGGCCCTCAGAGTCACCAGCGTTCATTAGTGGGAATTGAATTAACGAGGAAACGAGGCACCCGAATGGCAGCAGTGCCTCCAGGAGGGAACGAGACAGCCAATCCCAGTGCCAGGATACAGACTGTGGATCTGCTCAGAGCATGGTACATGTAGGCCGTGGGTTCTCAGCCTGGCTGGAAATGCTCCTGACTGAGAATAAAAGCTGGGAGCTGCACGGGGAAGGACTGGTGTGCATGGAGCTGTGTCAGGGAGAGCCTGATCCTTGGTTAGAAATTGTCACAAATTTCCTTGTAATAGGAACACAGAATCTGTTCCCTTCTAAAGGTAATTTGACTTTTCAAAGTAAATATGAGCATTAAGTGCAATAAAATGGCTTTAATCACTAGTATTAGTGAGAAGACAAAGGGAGCAGATCTGCTGTTTTAAGATCACGCAGTTTTAATTATGGGAGCTTCCTTTAACCAGGTCAAATTTCTATTTAAAATCGTGTTTTAAGCAATCCACCACATTGGAAATCTTTAATATTTTAAATCGTGTGTGATTTTCTCATTTGACAGTGTTACCAGCTTAGTCTGGCAGCAGAGCTTATCAAAATCCCGTCTCCTCAGCACTATGAATTTGTTCACATTCTAAAACTTCATTTTTTTATTAAATTAACAAATCAATAGCTGAAAGGATCAATGGATTCGGTAGAAGCTGGTTTAATCTCAGCAGAAATGGATTGCTGCCTAGCTCCATGTTGCTGTTTAAATTGATTCAGCCAAACATCTTTTGCTCAAAAAGTCAATTGTGGCGAGAGAAACATTTTGTTTAAAAATTGTATATAAAAATTGCATATAAAACTGGTAGTTTTTGTTTTTGTGTGCACATGGACACACACTTTTTTTTTTTTAAGAGACTCTAGGAAGCAGAAATTGCTTTAGTGAAGACATCATGTCAGTACCTTCTTATGGGTCATTTTGTCCAAAGTCGGCACTGCTGTTTAGAAAAATGAAAGAACATTTTTGTGTGTCTGTGTTGCTGGTTTTCTGCTTTATATCTGTAAGCATTTGATACTGCTCTCTCTTTTCCCATTCAGAGTATACATACAATAAAGATAATTTATTTTTTTAGTTTCTGAGAGCCAACTGGAAGATAGCAAAGTACACAGTAGGCAC
Organism: Bombycilla garrulus; assembly: GCA_013400315.1. Taxonomy (NCBI): domain Eukaryota; kingdom Metazoa; phylum Chordata; class Aves; order Passeriformes; family Bombycillidae; genus Bombycilla; species Bombycilla garrulus. Next base: position 198,945 of record VXBU01009742.1, on the reverse strand, counting down.
TTCACAATCCTTATCACACATCATTAGACACTAATGCACTATAATAATGATCTTGATAATTGCTCTCTCACCTCACAGCACACCTGCGACTCAGTTAATCCTTTTTTGGATCTTCTTTTACAAAAATGAAATCTCCCAATGAAAATTCCATAATGAACTTTCTATGGTGAACATAGAGTACCATATGTAGAACTGTGATTTAAATGGGTGTGAAACATTAGAAATTCCATCTGTTTCCCTATATTTAGGTATTTGGGGCATTTCCTTGATTTCAAATTCAGTATTGGAATACCCTCTGAAAGGCTTCTGTATTTTCCTGAGCATTATGAGGCAAACTGGTAGCTTGACCCAACTCAGGTATCTATAGAGAATAAAACACAATTGTTGGGCTAAACCTGGAAAAATAACAGGCAGTTCCCTAGCTCAGAGCTGGTTCCTGAAGGGTTGCCCAAAGGCTGTTGGATTTCTCCCTGAATTTCTTTTACTGCTCTTCTTCACCCTCTTAATTTCGGCAGGATGAAGTGAAGCAAGCTCAGTGCTTGGACTGTGCTGGTCCCCTGAGATGAGGGTGAGACATTATGCCCTTTATTTTTCTGGCTGCTGTCACAGTTTACCTGACAAGCACAACTTCCTTTTCAAATCCTCTGCTTTTGAGGATTTCTTTCAAGGGTGACATTTTGAACCTCCCTTCAGACCACCTGTGCTTGAAGATTCATCTCAGTGCACGCTGAGCAGCGTGGGCACAGGAAACCTCTGTCCCCTCTGGTGACAAGGCAGCAGGTGTCAGACTCAGCGTGGAGCAAGCCAGGCTGATGGGGGCTTTGAATGGAAGCACCCTGGGAATCTCCCAGTGTGATGAAAGCCTCCCTTTCCCTGACAGTCCTTGGATCCCTTGTGATAGATCTGAGAGGTCTCAGGACTGCCCCTGACAGCTCCATTTGGGATTTCTGACTCACATCTGCTCTCCTCTCCATTCATGACAGTGGGATCTAAAACAAAGGTTCTCTTTTCCCTTTCCCCTCTCCACATTTGGGTTTTTTTTGGACAAGTTGTCATGGTAGAAGCTACCTGAGGCCAGGCTGGATCATGGCCACTGCTACTTTAGGAAATTCATGACTCAATTTATACCTGCCTAGCCCCAGTCTTCCCATCCCTTTTCAGCTATCACCTTCCCTTGGCAGTAGAGCTCTGCTCATATGGCTTTAGATATTTTCATTAAATTTGGGGGCATTGGTATCATGAAAGATCTTACTGTGGTTATTTCCTAGTGCTATTGGGAATGCTGTCATTCTTCAATTCCCTTTTAGTGTTTGACCTTAGAATACAGACCTTAAACTTGACCAAAATTGGGTGTGAGGGATGCCCAGGGTGTGAATGTACAGAGGAACAGCACACCTTGAGGTGCCTCCAGTGACTAATGGGTCACATTCCCTCCACAACAATGTCCCGTGTTCTGGAGAGAGGCAGAGCATGGTGTGTTTCCTTCACCTCCTTGTTCAAATTGTCACTACCAGCACCTAGCAATTCTCTTCTGTCACCCTCATCCATCACAATATTTCAGTGGGATGGAGAATGGCAGGCAATAAAATGTCTCCTGGAATATAAATCAGCTCCTAATTTGTTTTTCGCTAAGCCATTATTTCTTGTGTGATGGTCTTCTCCCAGGTGTTTCAGGCCTGTCAATCAGTTGCTGCAGGCACTTGTTTTCCTTTCCCAGGTTATGCTATCTCTGGACCCGGCAGTAACGGAGTGAAACACCCAGCAGCTGTAATGCCATGTTAGACCCAAACAGAATTCAAAGCTTGTCACAAACAGAATCTGAAACACAAACTGCATTAGCAGAAGGGCAAAGTGTTCTGCAGCGGGACCTAGTTGGGTTCCCTGGGCGTTGATGAAAGAGTGCTCTGAGCTTCCTGATCACTGGTGGAAAATGAGCTGCTGTGAGACACTGACTGATGGAATAGGAATGTCTGTGCTTTCCATGTCACAGCAGAGTATTTTGGGACAGTAACAAGAGCTTCTGTGCCCCAGTGCTCTCTGTGTCTGCATTACGGATATTTGTCTCATAGATGTGCTTGCTGCTGGAAATTACGTTTAGTCTTTGCTCATATGCTGAAGGCTGACAGAACAAGCTCCCTGGCTGACTGATTTCCAGGTAATCAGCTTGTCTGAGAGGGATTGATTAGTTCTGCTTCGTTTGTAAGCAGGTCTTGGAAGATCCGTTCCTTAAATACACAGAGCACTCAGAGAGCCACCAGTGCTCCTGCATTGACTTCAGTCATAGGGAATTCTGTGATACCGTGGGCTATCTAACTATCAAATTGAAATGGACAGAACTGGGCTGTAGTGCTTAAAAATAAGAGTTATAAACCCCCAAATCCCACTAGGTTATGTAATTAAAATAAAAAATACTGGCATACAGTGAAGAAAACAAAATCCAGCTGCTTGCCAATTTACTGTATTAAATTTTAGTTGGTTGTTTCCTTAGCAGTGCCCAGTTACTATTCTGTGCAATGCTTACGTGAAGTGTCCTGGTCAGTGTCTGTACTGGCACCAAATGGTCTCTCCTTTACTGTTTTCACTGCCCTTTGGAACAGGACTCCATCACCTAGACCCTCCTTCCTGACAACAAATACCTAAGCCACAGGATGCACCTTTTCAAAGTTCACAATAAATGAACGGGAATTTAATATATCAGTGAAAACAATTTCTAGTCAATGTTAGCAGGTTTCAAACTAGTTGCAAAATTAAGGGCTAGGGTTTGCTAAGGGTTAGGGTCAGTATATTATTACGTATTTATTATTGTTTACACTTCTCATTTGATATATAGGTCATCACCATCTGAATGGACCTCCTCTTCAATTTGACAGCTAGGCATTTCAATGTACATACAAGTGTTCCTATAAATTGTCTCATACAAAGGAAATGCTGGCAGTTGCCAGATGTGTTTTTCTCCAGTTAGAAGTACTAACAAATTCTATTTCTTTCTGGTTTTATATCTTTCTATTTCTGGGTAAAGCCTACAGTCAGTAAAAGGCTGCATTTTTCCTGTAACAGGTTTTTTCTTTTGAAGCCCAAGAGAAACTGCCAGTCATTTGTTCAGGTCAGTTCTATTTCTGCGTGCTTTGCTTGAACTTACTGTGGCAAAGTAGAGAAGAAACATCCCTTGAATTATTTCAGTGCACTGAGATGAGTGAAAGTAAGACAGAAGCCATGGCACATTGCATCTGATGAAATAATATTTGATTTATTACAGCGTTTTAAGTCCTGGCCACTCCACTAGAAGCATTGACCCTGAGGTTGCCCTGGCCAGCTCTGGCCTCACAGAGGAAGGCCATCATATTCTAGAAGCATCCTTCTCATCCTGTGGTTCTGGTTAGTGTTTACCAGGCTTGCCCAGCAGAACGTCAGTTTGGCACTTCAGCTGGAATCCCTCCCTTCAGCTTGCTATTGTGTAATAAAGGATATTGGTGTAAAATATAATACTTAATAAAACAAAACCCAGCACTAACTTATCAAAAATAACCATTACGAAGCAACAGCCCACTGCTGTGAAACTGATCATTAGCTCTCCATCATTGCTTTGGATGTGTGGTATCACATTTTTTATTTAAACAATGTGCCAACAGCAGGCTGTGCTAAAATGCATAACCATCAGCTGCAACAGCTTGTCTGGCTGGATCTGCATAAATTGCAGTAAATCCAGCTGCTTTCTTACTCCACTGTGTATCAAACACCTCACCTTTGCTTCTGTATGTTTTAGAGAAAAGATGAGAGACAGATGATAGATAGTGTTAGTAGTCATTGAAATTTTTTGTAGGCAAACAAAAATCCTTGCCTTGGGGATTGTCTTGAGGATTTTAGAATCTTACCTCATCTGTGTGGAGATTAACACAAAGAAGTATCTCAATCTTTTTACGGTTTTGGGCTGTTTTTAGAAATCCAGGCAGACCTGCATATGTAGACTCAAGGAGCCATGAAGGGATTATTGCTGTTTGTGTGAAGAGACTTCATGCTTTTTCTATGTTTTTGAAGAGTCAAGTTACTTTTTTAATTCTAGCACTCTGTTTCTGGCCATGAGAGGGGATTATTCAGGACCCTTGATGATTGCTCATATTTGCCACACTTTACTGAGCCACTCTTCATCTTCACGGCCCGCGTCAAAGCCAGGAATTCAGATGAGCTTGCTTCCATCTGGCTGAAGGCGAGCTGTGGCTGCTGCCATCAGCGTTCAGGGACAGTGTGTGTCCTCCCCAGTGTCCCGAGTGCTGATGCACCTGATGAGCTTTGGCATCAAGGAGAGGATGGCTGTTGCAGCTGTGAAGGAATATCAGTGCAGCTCGAAACTCCAGTTTGTCACAACCACTGCAGGAGTTCTTTCCTCTTCCTTCTATCAGAGGATATCGCCCAAAAGCTCTTGCACAGATATTTTTGTTCTGAATTAAGAATGGAATTTGAAGTTCCCCCTGCCTTTGACTTTGGCCAGATGAGTTTGTCGTATTTCTGAGTTCTTGGGGGCTTCCCATGAAAACATTTCCATTTTCAACTCACCCCTTGGGGAAAATACAGCTCCTGCTTCAGCCTGCTGGGGTGGGATGCTGAGAGCAGTACCAGCAACGCAAGTGAGAGACTACGAGAGGAAGCACAAATGTTGCTGAGGTGGCTTCTTAGCGTGACCAGTATGAACTTCTGATGTTTACATTAATGTTTACGGTTAATTTTTTCCTAACCTCCTGCTCAGCCCTTCAGGGGAAAGGCTGATGCTGCACTCTGGAAGCTGATATTGCGGGGTTTGATTAGATTAAAGGGAAGGGAGATTTTCCATCTTCCCACACCTCTTGCCAATTAAGATTAGGAGTCTCAGAGTTGATTCAAATCTCATTATTCCACAAACATGGGTAAGATTGTGCATACTTCAGTTCTGCAGTAGAAAGCAAAAGCAGAAAGTCTATAAAGAAGCAGTTGTAATATTAGGGAAGAAATTTTAAAGACTTAATTGGGATAATGAAGGAGATACTAGAAGCACCATGAAGGCTCACACTTAATGTACCACTGAACAGAGGTTGCCTCCAATTTTGTATCTCAGCAATATTATAACATAGTAACTCATTCTCTTTGTAGTGACTTTCTTGTTCTTATGCGCTTGATTGCTGTCTTAAATCCTTCTAGAAAAAAATAAAATTCTCTGAGCTCATTGTTTTCTTCCAAATATTATCAAAAGTGGTAGGGAATATACCTGAAAGGCCTCATTTTGGGGTGTTTGCATGCCTTGAATGCACAGCCACTCCATGTGAACATAGAGACTGATTAGGATCCATTCTGCTAGTACAGAATTTATAGTGTCTGATGGAGGAGAGGGGGGCGAGGATTGGGAGAAGGTGTAATTAATTCCTAATTAATAGAAATATTACAGGATTGTAGCCTGAGCTGATATCAACAATAATACCAGAGGTTATGTATGTTTTCCCAGACCAATGCTACCTGTAAATGAAATTACCTGTAGCTCCAGCCCTGTGCCTTTCTTAACTGAACTGCCAGTCAGGCCCCTCTTTATCAGCTGTGATAGGTTTGAAATGTGTACACACAAATTTATAACTGAGATGAGACCAATGAATTTCATATAGATTCCCATTTTCGACCTAAGAGTCCACTTCCATTGAACCCTAAAACATTCATCATTGTAATAATTACAAATCAAAAATATTGTTATTTACTGTCCTTAGGTAATGTCAGATAATCTTTCTGTTCTAAGCAATGTTATATTTCATAACAAAAGTTCCTGCACCACATAAATGGCATTAACCATCATTTAATGGAAAGGTCTCTTTTTTTTTTTTTATGTCTCTGAGTTATCAAATTCATCTTCCTGTCACATTCTACCTTGGAGACTGATCCCAACTTTGCTACAACCTCCTTTCATGTGGTTGTAGAGATTCAAAAGGTCTCCCCTGAGCCTCATTTTCTCCAGGCTGAACCCCCCAGTTCCCTCAGCTACTGCTCATATGTCTGACTATCCAGAAAAATTTTTTTTATTCCCATATAAAATAATGCAGTTTTGTGTATATATTTCTATGCCATATATCTCTTTTTCTAGAACTAAACATCTGTGGCTATGTTGCTTTTTATAGTGATTGAAAATGTTCACATCAAGTGTAGTTACATTATTGTAGCTGAGTTTAACAGAGTGGCTGTTTGTCTCACGTGAGTTTTCTATTAGAAAATTATCCTATGAAAAAAAAGCCAAATGACACAGTCCATTGTAACTCTTTAGATGAACACAGGTTCCTGAATTTACCAAATACGGGATGAAGGCAGCAGGGTCTCATTTACTGTCAGAGTTGTAGCTCTTGACCTTTGTCTCACAATCATTTCGCTCCCAGTATGAGGAACGTGAATGCAAGTGAAGGAAACAGGTGAAAATTGAGCACCTACAAGCAATGTGCCACACCCGGTGTGAAATAAATGTGTTAACTGCTGTAAGACAGACACAAGCAGAGGCCGTAGATCGGTGAGTGAGCTGTAGCTCTCTTGCTTTCTGTCATGTGTCCACAGCTCAGCTGGGAGAGAGATATTTATCAACTCAAGAGCTCTCTGTCCTGCACACTTCTTAATGAGTATTTAAAGCTTGAAATGGAGTTCAACTTCACCAGAATTAAATTCAGAATCTGATGAGAAATGGCAATGCAGCATCAGTAGCTGTCATTTTTGTGGACTGTGTAATCCTAATTCTGAATTTTATTTTTCTTTTGGTTGAGGGACTATTCCAAACATGTCTAATCATTGGTCAAATAGCTAAAATGATATATAAAATTTGTTGCCAGATTTTTTTTCTTTAAGTGTGTTACCAAAACCACATACGCCTGTTTAGGACTTTAATTATTTTTCTTTCAGAATGAAAACTGTCATGTGAATTTACATACTTAAAAATAGCTGGATACCATTTTCACACAAGGTGAACTCCTACCAAGGTGATGTGAATACCTTCTAAAAAAAAAGTAGGTTTTGAGCTCAAGGGTCTGTAGGTAGGTCAGTTTCATGCCAAATCTCTGTCTGATAGGTTTGCAGTTAGGAAGAAAAGCGGGAGAAAAGAATGATTCAATTCAGTTGTAGGATGACTTCACGGTGCTGTTTGGGGTGTTGTTCTCCTCACTGAAAGAGCTGCAGCTCCACTTGGCTGTGGCTCCTGAGGGCCCGGTGCCTGCAGTCAGGACAATTTACTGCTGGGAAATCTTGAACAAGTCCCACTGACCTCTCTAAGGCTTTGGTTGGGGTTTTTCAGGATGGGGATAATGTTACTTTTTTCATTTGGAAAATACTTAACGCTATAGTGAGCATCCAGTATAGATGAAAACTAGAAAAAAGACTCTCTGGTACTTCTTCAGCACTTTTAGGAAAGATTCAGCTTTTATGCAGATTTAATATGTTTTTATAGTAATACTTACCTGTGTTCTTAGGATCAAATTTCTCTATCAATACTAGAAGTCTTATTGGAGGGAACATTTTTCATCTCAACCTGATTATTTGAGAATTTATATTAAAGTCATGGTTCATCTCTGAGAGATTCCTGTGAAATATTGGTGTGTTCAGTGGAAATACTTAACTCTGATTCTTGTCATCAATCATGTGAAGTATTCTAGACACAGGGATTGAAGATTTATCCCATGCAACTACTTCAGTGAAACACAAATTAAAACCTGTTCAGCTAAAGGGCACCTTCATAATTTTTGTTTTATTTAAATGGGGTTGGATTTGCACCATCGAAGGATTTATTCCTGTCCCAGAAGGCCACTAGAGGAATATTTGAGACAGTAGTTACCAAGGTATTGCCTCTGCACTGAAACTTAGTCTGAATGTGACAATGGGTTGGGAAAAGTTGGCAATGTTTGCTTATTAAATGGAAAAAAGAACCAAAAAAAAAAAAAAATCCCCCAAAACCCTCAAACAAAACAAAAAGTAATGTCGGTGTCACCTGTACCTGTGTAAATACAATTGAATAGTTACTGTGATTTGGGGCTGAGTTCTGCAAGTGGTTCTACATGGATGTGAAGAAAAGGAAAACTTGAATGAACTAATTACAGACCTCTGTGTGTTGGTTCCATGGTAAAATAGGTATTTGAATACTGTGTTAGTTGCTGACATAAATCACAGAATTTTTATTCACAAGTACCACCTTGTGTTATCTTATGTCTTGAAACCATGATAAAGTAGAATAAGATTACATAAAATTGAGTACAGTAATGTAGAAGACAAAAAGATGGGTTGAAAATAATTTTTAATGATCAAGATGATTTGCTGGTGAGCTTGGTGGTATTCAGAGATAATACAAAAGGAAATTGTATTTGGTTCTCACAGAGGCATGAGTACTTTCATTTCAATGTTATGTCAGAACTGAAATAATGTGAGAGTCACTAATTGTGTTTGGTGTCTTTAAAAATCGAGTTTGTGAGCTTTTCTGCAAACACATCCAAAAGGACTCTTTTTCAAAGGCCAAGTGCCTGATTTTATAAGAACACTTCAGCATTTTTTGCATACAAATGACACACCTTTACAATTACCTGTCTGGATTGGGGAACCTAAAAATTCCCCTTGAATACAGTAATTTTGTCTGTGTGTCCTGACTTACACCTGCAAATAAAGCAGGCCTTAAATAAATCACAACATCAAATCTGTACCTGAATGTGCAATCTTGGTAACCATAATTAAAAACACAAGCATGATTTTAAGTATTTCCTTTTAAATATTGGATTATTTAAAGTATTTTTAAAGTGGGTTAGATTGTTTTCTCATTGCTATTGCTTCTTGCTAATTATATTAATGTAAAAGAGACAGTTACAAAGAGAGGAAAAAAACTGCATTGCTTTAGCTGATCTATTATCAAAATAATTTCCTGTAGTGAAAGCAGTGAACCCAAAACCACTTAGTTTTAGATCTGAAGCCATTAAAACCAGCCATGTTAAAATTAGGCCATAGCAAGAATCTATAATCGTGTAAATAGAGACTGCACTGGACTTGAGGTTTTTGTTGTTAGTAACTGCCTGTAAGGACACTGCATTCCTTCGAGATGTGCCTTCTCCAGAGAGCTTGGCCAGTAGTAAATCATGGCAGGGAGAGCTTTTGTAGGATTTCAGCTCACACCTTGAGTGTTCTCGAAGGCATGAAGCCAAGTGACATTAATTATTGGAGAACTGCTCTGGCAAATGACTGTTTTCACACGGAAAATCAGTCTGACATCAAGCCAGTCAACAAAACATCATTGCAATGACACCCAGGCTGGAAGATTTGGTCTTTGTCAAAAGTGGAAACAACCTCAGAAACAAATTGGTTCCAAAAAATCCCCGTGTGAGAGAGTGAATGCTGTGTTTCTTTTGATCCAAAGTGATTTGCTGTTTGGGGGACAGAAGGGAAGATTTCAGAACCGACAGACATGAATTTCAGAAGTAACAGGGATTTTAAAGAGCACTCATTTTGCTTTGAATGGCATCTGGAATTGTCAGCTCCTTAGTCACAAACGTCACGTATGAAATAAAGCAAGAATTTAATATTTATCAGGGCAGGATTTGGGCACACGAAGATAAGGAGGGAGCAGGCTTCCAATCCTGCCTTAGCTCCTCTCCTGCTGGCAGCAAAGCTAAGAGGAGTCGGTGCCCACAGTCTTTATCTGCAGTGCTGCCCTCTTCCCTGCACCTAACCTGCTGCCTTTCCAGTCAGTGCAACATTGCCACTCGCTACAATCACAATTGCATCAGACCAGGAATCGACTTTCAAGGGGAAAATCCCTGCTGTTCCCACCCTTTTTATCTCTATCACCAGAAACCCTTTTTTTTTTTCCCAGTCAGCGACTGCAGGGCGGGATACCTCCCTACTGTCTACTCAGCGAAGTCACAACAACACACTGGGAGGAGAACTGCTGAAATTGCTGGGTCAGAATTAAGCTCTTGAAATTGCATTTGAAAAATTGGCTCTTGGGCTCTGAGAGGCAATCAAGTGTTATCTTTGTCAGTGTCATCTCACTCTTTTTCATTCAGCTACTACTGAAACTGCTTTTATATCAAAAAAAGCCTTCAGAATCAGAAGAAAAACTGGTCATGTATACGTTATCTGTGAGTTAATACTTTTTAATAACTCAATATGAGTTGACACTGAATTCATTAAATGCATACTTTGAGGTACTTTTTAAAAACACCTAATTTTAAATGGGTTTCTATCTTATTACAAGAAAAGGAAGCACTGCCTATTTCCTCTAGCAGTGAGAAAAAATTAGTCTTGAATATGTCGAAGTGAGAAAAAGCCACATGGAACCTCAAAATTGTATTTATAGTGCTGGTTTCCATTGTACCACTGGAGGAGTTAAGAGGGAAAGGAGCCTGTAAAATCTGTACATGTCTGAGTTGCTCTTCCATTTTTCATGTTTTCATACGGGGAAGCCAGGAGACAGTAACTGCAACACATGCTTGCATGTGCAAGTGTGGTAGCTGGCAGGAAAAGAAAGAAATCTCTGTTTAAATGTGTGTGATGAAGTCTGAGGGTGAATTAAAAACAATGTCTTGGAATGGGTGCCTGACAGATCTGGGATAAGATTTATTTTAATGACTTGTTTCTGCTTTAGAGGCCAGCAAAAAAAGGCTGGTAAGCTTGTGTTGTGGTTAAGAACAGCAGGGACCCCAGCTCCCAGGAACTGGGGAAGCGATGAGCTCTGAGCATCCCAACATTCCCTCTCCCAAGGCTGGCTGCTGGCCAGGCTCTTTCCTGACCCCGTCACGATAGCCTCAGGTTTGTGCTGGAGGGTGTCAGCAGCGTCTCCTCCCTTCATCTCTTCCCTCATCCCTTCCTCATCCTGCAGCCTCTCGTGCTGGCAGAGGTGTCCTGGGCACTGTTTTCCGGTCAGACCCAGCCGTTGGTGTTTGGCCACTCCATCCCTGTCCCATCGAGGAGCTGTGGGGGCCAATCTGTGAAGTACTGCAGGTTGTCCATTACTTCAGTGAGGAAGCCATATAAACAGCTCTGGCAGATAAGAAGTTCTCTTGCTCTGTTTGGTTAATACATGTCCATAAAACACAGATAATGTTTAGTGATGGTAGGGAAGTTGTTTAGAGACAATTTCAAGCAGCACTGAGGACTGACTAAAAATTTGCAAGCTATCTCTCTTAACAATTCCCCATTATATACCAAGAACAGATTCTTTTCTGGTTTGAGTCTGTATACCAAAATAAAAATGTCAATAGTTCTATCATCAAAGTCAATATCTAGATTGGGAAGGAAAGAAGCAGCATTGTTACTGCTTGCAACAGACTTTATTTATGACTAAAATTTTCTTCTACTAAAGAAACTTATCTTCTTTCTCCGCAGCTTGCAGGCCTGGATTCTATAAAGCGTTTGCTGGAAACGTGAAGTGCTCCAAGTGCCCTCCCCACAGTTTGACTCACGTAGAAGCAACTTCTGTCTGTCAGTGTGAGAAAGGCTATTTCAGGGCTGAGAAGGACCCACCAACTATGGCATGTACCCGTAAGTCTGATCACCATCAGTGGCTACAGTTCTGTTGCCTCGTTTATTTGGTTTTGTATTTAAAAAAAAAAAACAAACTACGAGTTTGTGAAAAATTCCGCTCATGTTAATCAAAAGGGATTTACTAAATCAAAATTCAAACAGCGTATTTCTGCTTAGTGTCTAGATAACCTTAAACATACCCATGCTTCATAGTTTAGTGACTTTTGAATTTGTAATTCTGAGATATAATAAGAGGAAGTGTAATCATTGTCATATAGATAACAATGTGGTGGTTTCACTGCCAACAATGTACATTTCATATACTTGAAAATTTGCTTGTGCAAAAACATTCAAAAAGCTGGAGTCATGTAAAGAAAAAAACCTGATATAACATGCTCAGCTGTCTACTCAGACTTAAATGAAAAGTATAAGAAAAATATAATCCCCACACAATCAAATAAAACTAAAGACTCTTAAACAAGAAAATAATTTTTTTAAAGGAAAAAAATTTATCCAGTCAGAACGAGATAGAATTAACCTCTTCACCATCACCTTCTTTTAACAGTTATTTCTTCTTATGCAACTGTGATAATGAAAATACATCAGATTTTTTGGTGCATTTTAGAATACATAATTTTATAATTTTTGACTAACCTAAATTTGTCGTTAAGATAAACCTGATGTCCAGCAATCTGAGAGCAGAAATTCTGACAAGAGATTTTATTACATAGATAAATTGGCTTATGTCTAGAAATATATAGCGTAAGTTTTCTTACACCTTAATAAAATATTTCTTACAGATTTTAATTAATGGTTCATTACTCACTGGGATTAATTTATTGATTGTAAAGCAACTATATCTGTTTAATCTTAAAACTGGAACAAACAGCAGTATTTGAAAAGCTTAATGTGAAATACCGTATTTTAATAGGCTATTAAAAGAACTTATTTAATAAAGGTGATAAAAGGCATTGCAGAATCCTCTAGGACACCCAGTTTTTGGTTTAACACTTTATTAATTCTTTTGGTGGAAGATTTGATCTTGCTATTTTTTGTGCCACAGTTAAGAGAATTCTGAAAAACCTAACATTAAATTAATGAAGTATTTTGACAGATTAAGTACACAAATTTTTAAGAGATAAAGCCATAAATACAAAGTGCCTTTGCTGTACCCATCAATACGTAGCCGTGTTTTGGGATGTTTTATGCAGCATCACGTAAAAATAACTAAACTGACTGAACTGAGCTACTTCCTCTGTTCATGCTGCTTTTTCCAATGACACTAGACTGGGAAAATTGGGAACGTGCCTGATGATTTGATTTACAAATACAAAGACACTGAGGTCATGACATGAACCAAGACATTGTCCATACACCTCCTGAGGAGGATAGTCACTGAAAGTGGCACTCCTCAGAACCAAGGCAGAAAACTGTAATCTAAGCAGAGAGTTTTCAGGGGCGAGAGCTAAATCCCTCTGGGTACCTCAGGTGCTCAGGATTCACAGAGTGTCCCCCCAGCTCCTCCTCACTCTGCAGTAGAGCACGTAGGCCTGGCATTTGGCATGAGGTGGTGAGGGAATAAACAGCGGCCTTTCAGGCTTGCTACAGGAAAATGGTGATCACAGGGCGAGAGCTAAATCTCAAGGCCTCACGCACTGGCCATTAAAAACTTGCTCCCAGAACCATCACATCCCAGGCGTTCTTGATGCTTTCATGCTTGGGAAGAGGATTCTGTTCATACCTTTTGCAGATGCAGCTCCATATTATTTATAAGTCATTGAGTTTTTGTCACTGAGAAAAAATTCTTTGAAAAAATTACTCAAATGTGGCATTATGATTCAATAGTTATATTTCAGGGCACATTTTTAAGCCCTGATACCCTGATATTTTGATAAGATAGGGAGGAGCATGAGAGCCCTGTGGCAGGAATGCAGTTACTTCAACACCCTGCTGATTTCTCCGCAAATGTGAGGGCAAAGAGCTTCTTTGGGTGAAAATTATCAGGAAAAAGTTGGTGCCGAACTTCACATTCATACTGAGCATGTCAGCCAAAGTAACTGAGTGAGCTGAGGCAGGGCAAAAATCAACCACAACAGGATGACAGTGCCTCATCTCACCTCAGTTTGGGAGAAGGAAGAAATACAGAGACAATGAAGCATGTTCTGGTTTCTTGGTTCAGTGCCACCATGCATTTCAGCCCAGGCTGCAAAATATCAGTACTTCATGGATGTACTCATCTTACACCTACAATGGTGATTATTTTCACTAATTGTCCCTCTGCAAACGACGCTGAAACTCTTGACAGACAGACTGTGTTGTTATCTTGCAGCAATAATGAGGAGTCTTCATGCCAAATTATTCCCTAAGTGATCTCTTTAGCCCCACTGCTCTCAAATTAGTCTCTCAGTTATTAAAATTATGTTTCTGTCATAAATACAACCTCACTGCTTTTGGTAGATCTGTGCAGATGTGGATAATTTAAATTTAATAAACAAAGATAGATATGAGTGGCATTATATTGTTCCTTCCAATCTGTCATGTTTTACTGTATTAAAAGGAGTTGAAAAGTTTTAAGAAAATTAGGAACTTTGACTAAATAGAGAGAAAATGCTGTTCAGAAATGAAATGCCATTTTTATATAACTACCTTTGGGAAAGATCTGCATTTTCCATATTCGTTTTCAGATTTCTGTGTTGATATAGGAGACATAAGATAAGAAACAGAAATTTTTCTTGGGACCTTTGAAGAGAGAGATACTATTAAATGAAACACAAAATGAACAGTGGATTCCCCTTACAAATGTCTTCATGTTCAAACATTTTGACTGACTTTATTGGTGCCCATTTTATTTGCTCCCTCATGTCCTGCAAGGTAATAAGCCTAAGACAGGTAGATATTTTGTTCTCCCTTTCCATTCCTGTATAGGATTAGGTACTATGGGGTTAGACAGTGTTCCTCACTCCACAACTCCTCATCAGTACTGAGAAAACTTGGATAGGCAGCATTATAGAGTCAAAAAAAAAATTAAACCCACTTTGATTTAAGACAGGTATCCACTTTCAAGATGAGCTTCAAATCCACTTTGATTAATTCTGTGAAAGTACTGTGTGCTTTTACAAAATTGTACAGCTCTCATTTTTATTTTATGTAGCTGCACTTCGTAGATGAGAGTGTTCACTTTGTGGAGCACCATAATAGAAATCTAATTTCAATAAGAGGAATGAAAATTACATTAGAATATATTGTTAACCTCCTTCTCCTAGCTCTTTTCACTTGACTTACACTTGTTATCAATCTCTCACTGCTACTCTTGCTTCTTACTGTATTTCTTTGCCATACGCCACTCTATCAGCGATCTCTCTGCGTACACAGTGAGCAACAAATAGCATCATATCTAATCCCCTGGCTGATGACTCTGTACATAAAGTCTACCATTTCCCACTGTAAAGTAATTGGATCCATCTTTTCAAGGTCAGGCAGGCTTATATTGGTTGTTGGAGTTGACTGAATGCATCTCTTAATGTTACGCTTAAACAATTTGAGCCTGACAAACTTATGCTCTGTTCAGTAACCTCTGCCACAAAGTGTAGCCTCTGTTTTCAAGAGTCAACACTGAGTTTCAGCAGCAAAATCAGCAGCTACACACCTGGAGTCTTTACTGCACATTATGCTCAGACTTGGGATATTGGTTTGCAGTCACTGGTTTCTATTCTTCCTACCTGCCTCACAGGAAAAGAATAAGCAAAAAGGGAAAAATGGAATTTTATGTCAAGTGCCACTATTTATCTGTGCTATGTATATAGATATCAAACACAATTATGAACTCAAGGGGAACAGCCAGACTCTGATTCTGAGTATTCTAAGGTGGTGGTTAATCTTCACCCTTCTGCTGTAACTTCAGTATTAAATGACATAAAATTCTGAGTCCGATAGCGTACCATGGACACTTAACTTTAAGTTCTCAATTAAAAATCAACAATCTTTTTTTCCAGTCTTCACTCTCAGGTGTGTAGAATACTGCACACTCAAATTGCTCTCACCAGCAAAATTCTGCAGTGCTGGGTTTGCTCCTCTTCCTTACACAGGAACATTGACTTTGCCTTCAGAGAGGAAGAGAATACATAAAACAAGATGAGGTGCAAAGAACTGCATGAAGCACAAACTCAGCTCTGTGGCTTTCAGAGCAGGCCTGCTTCACCGTAAGACATCCCCACCAGTCTCCTCCACATAAAATGTCAAAATACTTCCTCATTGTAATTTCCAAGTGAAGCAAAAGACATTGCTCACACTCTGGCTGAGTTCCAGCTCAGCAGAAGCCCTGCATGCTTTTGTAATGCTCATCCATCTGAACTGTATTTTATTCTTTGACATAAAATTCGAAGTCATGAGTTTTGTTGGGAAAGGATCCCTTATTTTCACCAATATACTTGTTTTTCTTCAAAATCAATATAAAGAAAAACCCCGAGAGCTTTGCATACACATGTCTGCAGAAGGGTTATTGCTGCCAGCTTTTTCCAATGTGCCAAATTATCCTTTGTATAATTTATAAATGTTAACAAAGCAATCAGGCCACATTCATAAAAGCCCAGTGACACATAATTTAGCTGAATCTGAGGATTACAATTAATTGTCTCTCTTTGTTCCAAGTTCTAAATCTTAGTAAATGATTCACTGCATGTCATTACAGCTTAATATTTGCATGAAATCACAGTTTAACTGGCATAATTTAACAGCAATTAAAAAGCTATTTAATCCTCATGCAAATTGGCATGAGGGGCCTTGAGTATGAAGTGTGTTTGAGGGTTTTTCCTGCTTTTGCAAGAGGACAGTTTTATACTTTAAGACACCTCTAACATAGTTGATAGTTTTCCTTTTCACAGAAATGTGCATGCACAATATGTGTTTTCTCTTACAACTGAGAAATAAGTCAAAAATCATGACTATAAGAACATTCAATCTAGTGCAAATGAAAAAAAAATGTTTTTAAAAGAGTATTTTATTTACTGTATTGCATCTTCTGTAGATGCCAGTCCATATAGTACAAGGAAAATCT
Organism: Bombycilla garrulus; assembly: GCA_013400315.1. Lineage (NCBI taxonomy): Eukaryota > Metazoa > Chordata > Aves > Passeriformes > Bombycillidae > Bombycilla > Bombycilla garrulus. The sequence goes on along the minus strand of VXBU01009742.1, from coordinate 182,408 downwards.
GTTAGAAAATCAGAATCCACAAAGCCAGTCAAAACTCTATTTCCCAGATTCATATTAATTCCTGTTCAGACCAGCCAAAATTGATGAAATAAAATCAAAAAACCTCGAGCTGAGCTGACCTGTTGTCATAGTAGCTATAGTTTATGTAAGATTACACTTAAGCCAGTTTTAAAACGTTGACTGCAATCCTTCAAGCAATTACACAGCTGCTTAGTTTTAAGTGCATGAATATTACCAATTATTTCAGGGGAATTACTCATCTACTTAAAATTATGCACATATGGAAGTGCGATTACGGCTCATCCTCCATATTCCTGAAACTCCTCCATGGTTTTAACAGTGGGAATTTGTTAAAACCCAGTCATTATTTAATTCTCACGGCATGGTTTTAGAAGAAACATAATTATTCTTGTCTTCTGAACATAAATACGAAGAACTGAAGCTGAAGAAGTGTGTGCTGGTTTTAGCTTATTCTGATCTCAGAATTGTTTTCCAGAGCAGCTAGAACTGTCATCTTCATATTTATTTTGTGGGAAGATTGGTGATCTATTAACCATAAAATCTGGACAGATACCTGTATTAATAAATGCTTATTCATTTGAAAGATTTAAAATTTTCTTATCCACTAAAAAAATCCACAGCAGTGTAATACTTCCATATATTTTAAATGTTAAGTGCTTTAAATCCAGCAGATAATTCTTCATTTATTTCAGGGCAAAGTTATTTAGTCTCTTAATAAAATTTGCAAGCAAATACCAGAAATGAAAAAGTAGCCGAATTACAGTTCACAGAAAAACTTAATGTTCAATTATTCACATTATCATCCCACACAATACCAACTTTTTTATTTACAAGCACCCCAGGTTTTTATACCCATGCTTAGGCCACATAAATAAATAAAATGCATCACTTAAAAATTTTGAATGTTACATTCTGAAATGAAATTAGCTAGTGTCATTTGCAAATGTTTCTTGTAGCCTTTCAGTCTGCTTAAGAAGCTCTGAAATGAGGAAAAGCTCACTCAAAGTTTTACCGGTGTCTCAATCAAACCTTTATGCCTAAGTCCTGTTGGCAGTTTTATAAAGCATCAAAAGCTGCAAAGCAAGCTGGAAGTTTTCCATGTTCTGGTAACCATTGGTGAAGCACTGTGGTTTTAGTGAGAACTGGGAATATAATACTTATTCAACTCATTCAGCCCAAAAACCCCGGAGGTCAGCAGTTTGGTTTACCAAAGTCATCTCATATATATATATCAATACCTGGAATATAAGGTCACACATTTTTCCAAGTCGATGTTTCTTATAATAATTTTTATTTTGGGATTATGTCCAAATTGAAAATCATACATCTGTAAGTGCTTCCTTGAAACATGTTAAGTGGAAGAAGAATAATACAATAAGAAATTGAGATGATTCAGATATTTTGTAAAATTTATACCTTTCCTTCACCCCTTCATTAATTCCTATCTAAAAGTCCCCAAGTCCAACCTTTGACCAGTCACCGCCTTGTAAACGAGACCACAGCACTAAGTGCTGCATCTCGTGGTTCCTGTGACACCTTCAGAGAATTTGATTTCACCACTCTGAGGACGGTAAATTCTAGTGCCTGGCCACTCGCTCTGTGAAGAAATTCTTGATGTCCAACCAGAACCTTTCCCCTGGCACAGATTGAAGTCGTTTCCCTTTTTTCTGTCACTTGTTACCTGAGAGAAGAGACCAACCCCTTTCTGGCTGCAGCCTCCTGTCAGGGAGTTTTGGAGAGCAGTAAGGTCCCTCCTGAGCCTCCTTCTCTCCAGGCTGAACACTCCCAGCTCCCTCAGCTGCTCCCCATCAGATCTGTGCTCCAGACCCTCCTCCAGCACCACTGCCCTTCTCTGGACATTCTCCAGCCTCTCAAAGCCTTTCTGTAAGTGAGGGGCCCAGAACTGGACACAGACTTGAGGTGTCTCACCAGTGCTCGAAATGGGGAAATCACTAGATCACTGTATCTATTTATTTTTAAATGTATATATAAAGCTTCAGGTGATTTCAGTGTGAGCCTACACTGTAAGTCAGCAAGCAGCTTAAAAGCTGTTGGCCATTGCCTGAGCGGTGTTTGATGAGCAGGAAATGGGAAATGGGTCACTTTTGGTTCACCTGGCAGTGCACAGACAGCTCCAACACCTGCTGGTTAGGGGAGAGCTTCCCCACAATCTGCTGCTGCACCTGTCTCTGCATTCCTCCTCACAGCCTTAAAAGAAGCACTTTTTGTCCTGCTTCCTCGTCATCCTTTTAGACCTTTAAGTTGCAAAGTTGATGTCTTCACTGTTATCCTGTTGCTGATGAGATGCCAGGTGGGAAAGAAAGAAAACTTGTAAACTGTCTCTTATGTCTAATAGTCTTGGCCCCTTGCCACCTCACCCTGTTAATGAACAGCAGCAAAGAAATCCCTGGGGATAAGCAGTGAAGGATAGAAAGAAATATCCATTAGTGCAGAACCAAATACAAACAATTTTACCTCTTGTCCGTATTCCAAAGCTGTTATTTATTCATCACTCAATTTGTCTTTTACAAAACATCAAAGATTTTAAGTCTCAGAAAAGCCTTCGTTACTAGACACAAAATAAGGATATAATTTTTGAGGTTAGAACTCTGCCTCAGTATCCCACAGCATCAGGAGCCATTTATTGAAAATTTGTGTTAGCTAGTCTAGGTTTGACATTCCCAAGTCATTTTGGGTTGCTTTAAATTCTTTCTGGAAGAATTTTGAAGTAATTTTAAGTTGATTATTCAGCTTTTTATGATGTCGCTGATTAATTGTTCCAGCTTTTTTTCAAGGATTGTCTGTAGATAACTTCTAATTTTTACATTCAATCTGTCATTGAAATGTAGATTTTTCATTTTTTATTTGCAAGTAATTGCCTTAAGGCATTTTTTTTTCTCCGAAGTAGGTAGCACCGGCTTAACAGGCTTTCCCCTCCTTTTCTGCAGGGCCACCTTCCGCTCCGAGGAACGTGGTTTTCAACATCAACGAAACAGCTCTGATGCTGGAGTGGAGCCCCCCGAGCGACACGGGGGGCAGGAAGGACCTGACCTACAGCGTGGTGTGCAAGAAGTGCGGCTCGGAGGCCGGGCAGTGCGAGGTGTGCGGGAGCGGCATCCGCTTCCTGCCGCGGCACACGGGGCTCACCAACGCCTCCGTCACCGTGCTCGACTTCGTGGCGCACGCCAACTACACCTTCGAGATCCAGGCCTCCAACGGCGTCTCGGAGCTCAGCTTCTCCCCCAAGCAGTTCACGGCCATCACGGTCACCACTGACCAGGATGGTAAGTGCCAGCGCTGCGCGTCTGTCCGTCTGTCTGTCTGTCACCGTGTCCCTGCCACCCGGGCTCTCGCTGTGGGGATCCTTTCTGGGAAGCCCGGCTCAGTGGGTTAGGGTGTTTTGCAGATTACTGAATGTTTTTAGTGCCTTCCATGAGGACTTCCAGCTTCTGCCGATGAGGGCATTAAACACTTTTTGCAGTTGGCCCGTGACCCCATTGCACGGGGCACAAACCCACACCTTTCTGTTCAGAGTTAAGTGCGAGCTTTGGCCACGTGAAACCGGCTGTGTCAGTGATTCATCAGGACTGGAGTCTGTCTGGTGCTTTTGCAATTTCAGTTTTGCAAGAGCAAAGCACCACAGATTATCCATTACAGCTTGGCAATTCAAAGGCAGAGTGCAAGTGCACTCCCTTTCTTTCGTAGCACTGATTAGCATGCCTCACTGTAAGATACTTCTGCATCTGTATGAGCCATTTCCTTAGGTGAGCTACCCTAACAGATTCCTTTTTATTCCTTTAATTGTAAACTTTGCACTATTGTTTTGAGCTTGTTCTTGCCCCCGTTGCAGTTTGGTTTTGTTCAGTCCTAGGTGAATCTTTGTGAGAAACATGGGAAACTAGAAGAGTTCTCTGTTTTTTGTTTATTTCTGCAACTTCTTCTTTAGGAATATTTATTATGCAAGGAAAGAACATCATAGGTTAGCAACAATGCAATCCATATAGCACTTATCTCTTCTGGCTTGTGTTACTGTAGACAAGAAAGTTATTTCAGAATTATCCCTTGCTGACATTTGTTCCAGAAATGTTTTTCACCTGCTGTGCAGTGCCATTGCAACTGCAGCTGAAGTGTTTAATGTAGAACAGGAGCTGACTGGCAGAACTACCGTTTAGAGCAGAACACATTTGATGATATGTTTCTTCTTGGTGAAAGTGCTAATGTTCAGGAGGATCCTCTATGTTCCACTTGTAGGGAAGGTCCTGGGTTCTTTCAGCCCAGCAAAAATCTGCTTACCTGTGTATCTGGGATGAGTAGTTTTGTCCATGAGTAAGTAATGACTCGTTTGCCTTTGGGCATAGAAAAACGCACAGCTTGCTGTGATGATGATGATGATAATGACAGTGATGGTAATACTAATAATATTCATGAAAATTGATTTGAAAAAGCACAAAACCCACTCACTCACTGTCCGTGATGGTAACAGAAGAGCTAATTACATGAGATGCCTAATGATACACAGGCCTTGCACTGAGAATTGCCTGAAGCACTGAGGCGATGCATCATGTTTGAAACCTGCATCTCCCTTTTCTTTTCTCACTAAAGGGAGAATGTGAGGTGCCAGAAACTTCTGCTGTGTGAACTTCCTTTTGGCTGTTTTGTTCCATGGTATTAAATGCACTCACCAAGCTCACCCAGGTGCAGGTCACCTGAAATACAGTTTGTTTTTTAAGCGGATAAGAGCTGTGTGAACACAGCCTGTGAGGTGTGTTTAAGTGGTAGGCTTTTAAAAAATAATGTCTTTTGCTGCTGTCTGTCCCTGGTTTGAGGATATAGATTTTTCTCTGCAGTTTGCTCAAAATGGGAAAAGACGAATGTTTTGATAGTTTTTGACACATTGACAGTAAACTCTAGACTGTTTGCATTCCCTTTAATAATTCTTACATTACTAAAAATGCTATTGGAAAAGCCTTAGAGGATTTAAGACTAGATTTTCAGAGTATCTGTCTGTTTATCTGGATATAAAAAGACAGTTTTGTGTGAGAAAGCACTGTAATAAATAAAATTGAGTCGTCTATTAAAATGTAGTTATAAATATAAAACTATTTCTGTATGCTTACAGGCTGTGTAGTTGTATAAAACTATAAGCATGGTGACTATATTTAAAAGGACAAGAAAAAAAAATGCAGTGTTGTATGAATGTGGAAGAAAATTCATGGAGTTTTTGTTGATGGAAAGTATGGAGAGAAAAATGGACATCTTTTTTAGTTACTTTTAGTCATAACTAAGAAGTGATATGGAAAAAGTTAGGGTATGCAACCTCAGAAAAAGAAGCTGTAGAACTAAAGCTTTGGTACATTGCAGAAATTTTATGATAAACTCACTGTTGGCAGTCTTTCCTTATAGTCTTTATTCTGATGAAATGGACAGTAGTTATTGCGTGATGCTGCAGGTTTGTGCACATATTCATAGAAAACAAAGATAGAATATTAAACATCTGACATGACAACAAATCAAAAATATGTTAATTTTTCCAAGGACAGCTTTACCAGAAGTCCAAAGATATTGGTTTAAATTCTTTAATTTTTTGCATTTGAAGTGTGTCTAATGTGAAAGGTACAGCTGTGCAATAAATTATACCTACACAACATATTCACCTCATGTTCATACTAACTTTTTATATGCAGTCTTTTCCTACATGCTGTTTTAGCGGGTTTGGTATGCACATTGCATGAAGTGCAAGACCTCTTTAGAAATACATAAATTGTTTTATTCATTTGTCATATGTTTGTTAAGAATATAGATCAAAATCTTCTGCTGTTGTAAATCTGGACCATTCTGTTAGCTACAATCATTTCGAGTAGCTGGCATTTTATTGTCTTTGAGCATATTGGATTTTTTTCCCTCTTGTGGCCTTTTCTTCTGGAAGGTTTGTGTGAAATTAACGGATTCGTCATTAAACATGCAAAATTATTAGCTTGTTCTTCAGAGGGTTTTCTCTCTTTTTGGAGGACAATGTTGCTGGTGGTATTTTGCTGAATTAACTAATTCAGTGAAGAGTTCTGTGGGCATCCACAGAAACTGAAGAATTGTATTCTGCCACATGAGTGGAGAGAGTAGTCTGAGAGCATCAAAGAGGGGGAATATTTGCTGACAGGAGAAGTGAACTAATTCAAAAATGATTAAAGCTGATTTTTATGCACAGAGCCCTACCACAACTAACATTAAAATCTTAACTGCCTCCTCATGCAGTCACAAGTATCGACAAGATTAAGTGGAGTCCTCAGCTTTAATAGTGACAAGGAGCAGACTGAAGGAAAGTAACACTTAAAAAAGGCTTTGCAAACTGCACACCTCACCCCTCTCTGTAATTTGATGTCTAAAGCATTACCAAACCTGATCAAATACTAAAAAAAAATCACTAACATTAATATGAGTAAGTCATGTAAAATTCACTAGGTAATATTGATTACCTTTTCCTTTAAGTTTATACAAGGACTCATAAATTTGTCAGCCATGGTTTGGTTTTTAATCCTTGGCTTCATAAAGAAACAAAATTTCTGTGGCCGCATTGTCTGTCAGGCACCATAAAGAAATGTGAACCTGTTAGCCAACGTGAGTTTGGTAACAGGGGAAAAGATTCAACACAATTGTGAAGAGTGACCCCTCAGAGTCACCAAGAGCTTGGGCAGGTCTGCGAGTTGAAAAGCGAAATTCAGCTGTGTGAGGATTGCCTTCTGTATTAAAGACACCAGCTGCCTGAACACTCAGCCTGCCTGTGCACTGATTAGCCAAGAAAATATGTATATTTCTGGTCTTGTACAATCAGTCACAACATGTGCTGCATCTTGCGTGGCAAATAAGATTGCCTAACAGGCAATCTNAAATATGTATATTTCTGGTCTTGTGCAATCACAGCGTGTGCTGCATCTTGTCCAGCCAGTGTGGCAAACAAGGGTAGTACTGTGTTAGGCAGTACAAGTGCTGCAATGGAGAGAGGAGGGAAGTGATCTGTGTGCTGCCCTTCAGTAGCTTTCTTTCAAAATGTTTTGAGATACCAGAATAAATCCCTACTTTAGACTCAGATAAATGGACAGATAAACAAGATTCTTCTCAGAAAAGCACTTAAGCAAAGTTTCTTCTCGAGGAGGAACATTAGCACAAATTAAAGCACTTTCCCAAATCACTGCTGAAGTGATTTGCAAACAACTGAAAGATAAAACTTGTTTTCACAAAAAGCCTCTTCAAAAAATGTTTTACAGTGCTATTGTTCAGAAAAGTGCCTGGATGCCTTTTCTTTATGAGAGAGAGAAAGTTTTATACAGCAGTAAATATGCTGAGTACAAGGTAATTGTGCTCAATCAACTTTAAATCAGTGTGTGAAGTAGAGAATTATATGCTGAATTGTAATTTATGTTTCTCTTATGACTAATGGAAGAGATCTCAATATATTACTTAGCATGGCATGGTGTCTGCATTGCTTAAAGAAAATTCAGAAGTATTTGACGTTTTTCATGCATAATTAAACTGGTAAATAATGAATAATTAAGCAAAACAGAACTTAACACTGTAGTTCCTGTTTCCAAATAGCTGTCCATGTATGCATTCACTCACTGTGCATCTCATGCATTCTATTCCTTTAGAACAGAGGGGGTTTAACATTACAATACAAGGAGTGGGAGTATGAGACACATATCCTGAGTGGTGCAGAGTTTGCACTGGAGAAATTCCCTTTCTGCCACTGCATCCCGAAAAGTCTTCTCCTGGCTCACTTCTGCAGTTTGTGGTGACTCTGTTCCCTGAGACATCAAAGATCTGCTACCGTCTGGCAGAATGTGAGGCACGAGAGGCTTCGCTCTGAGGGCACACACCCCACCACTGTATTAAACACCTGTCTCATTTTTCTGTGTCTGTCTGGTGTCGACAGCTGAGAGTTTCAATCAGACTCCAAAAGTGCAAATCTGTCAGGATCCTGTTGTCTAATACTTCTTAATTTACGTGAGCCCTTTGCCAGATGCATCCTAGGTGATATTTCCTAATCTGATGGTGAAGTCTTGCCGGTGTTTGGAAGCGTTTCATTTAATTCATTTTTCTAAATAAGTTAAGGTCTATTTTTAGTACAGGTGGCACCTCAGACATATTTATAGTTTAATGGAGACAGTCTGTAGAAAGAGCAACCTCTTACCACTCATTGCTGTGGGAATTGATGAATACCTGGAAAAAATTTAACTGGCATTTATTTTCACAATAAATTGATACGGAGTATGTTCTTCCATTTACTAATTCCTGTCAAGTTTTTGCTGCTACCTTCCAGCAGTGAAGTAGTGCATCAGTTGTCTAAAAAGAGAACAGCAGCAGCAATCATACAGCTCAGGGATCGACATTTGGTTATTGGTATATGGTTCTTTGGGGTGGTGCGCTCACATTTATTTGCTTCACGATATTTCCTGAGAACACAGCATCAATAGTCAACCTGTCCAGCAAGTAGTGGCTTAGTGCTGCAATAAGAAGTTATTCTCAGTTTAAAGTGGGAACTGTTTGAGGCACTAAATTCCTTCTGTTAGGCAGATGGGATTTAACTGGAGCACTCTCAGTTATAAAACAAGTTTTCATTGATCTGAGTGGTTGAATTCCTAACTGTAGCTTTTTTTCCCTTTTACTTTGAAATCCATAAATCCCTGCCGTAGCTTTAAGAATGAAAATCATTGGCATGGGTGTTTAAATTAAAAGTGGTAAATTGAGACTGCTAGTGACCACTGCCTCAGCCAAACGCAAATGTCCGTGGCTCTGCCTCTAAACACTGCTACATGCTCCATTTTAAATTGTGACAAATTAGGCAGGAAGTTAATTGCTAGCTTGGAATTAAAGTGGCCATGCTGATTGGAAAAGCCATCATAAAACAGTTTTTGTCTTTGCAGCAGTGCCATCTGATGTATCAAAAATAAAGGAATGCTGATAAAAATGAGGCTGATTGTAAGAATGGGCATTTGTTTTAAGTGTGGCAATAGATGTGTGTATGTGAAGGTGACTTCCCTTCAGAACACAAGTGCCAGCTTAAAAATGTAAGAGGAGATTGAAGGATGCCCAAGACATTGTTCTCTGTCGCTCAGCTGTAGGCTGTTGGGGGTTAGGGACATACATCTCTATCACTGCTGACTTGGTATTAGAGTTGCTATCAACTGTTCTAGGGCAGCAAGTGCCAGGATGAACAATTACTCATTAAAGAGAGTGTGACCTTAAAAAGCGAGCAAAGCTGTAAATCTTAACTACTCTCTCATTGATTTTACTCTCTGTCCAGAAAATGCACAGATATAAAAGCAGCCACAACGACGTTCAGGGATTCACCAGAAAACAGTTTCCTTTCCTGAAGTTCCAGGTTTAGTGCCAGTTTCAATATCAGTGGGATTGTTTCACAACTAATCAGTTGTTCGTTCTTTCTAGCAATGGCTTACTTCCCTATTAGTAGGATGAAAAAGCCCTCGATAGTACATAAAGTGGTGAAATTTTATCTGTTTGCCTCAGGTGAAAAAGTACAAAAAACCTAAAGCAACTACAGTTGCTGTGTCAATGCAAGGGAGTCTGCCTCCTAAACCAAGGACAGAAGTATTTGAAGTTAAACATTTATTGTGAGTTAAGACAGAGCTCCCAGTGCAGTTTTGTGTCTTGTACCAGTTTGCTAATCATGAAGTAAAATAATTGCTGAATGCACTCAAAAAATGCAAGGCCTCTTTATTTTGGAGAGTTTAAATCAAATTTTGTTACTGTGCTATGTGGTTCTGCTTTTATACAGTTAAGCGTTTTCCAATATTTCTACCATATCTACCGTACATGTTTTCAAAACTTGAAGATTCCACCATAAAGTAATGTTTTTTTTCAAGTTACGGTTTTGTTGTAGAGCATCAGAGCTGGAGGTAAAATTTAGTAAACTGTTAAAATAATTCTGTTAGGCTGGGTATCATGACAAGATAAAAGGTCCTAGTAATTTGGAAACCTTTCCTTGCACAAATAAAACTTCCCTTGCAGCAGAAAAATGTTGCAAGGTTCTAGATAAAAAGACAGACCAACTGATAGAGTGAAAATTTTTAAAGATTTAAAAAACAAAGCCATTTATGTAGATTGCATAGAAAGCTACAACTTCTGGCAGGATTTTGGGGAGGCAACTTTCTGCTCTGTTTCAACTCTGGTGTTCTGTAATACCTTATCTGCTACTTGAACACCAGTGTTAGGACTGCAGCAAGGGAGCTTCAGACCTTGAAATCCAGAGTTTGAAATGCTCGTGCAGCTCACTGAAGATCACAAAGCTGGGCATGAGCTCAACGAGGAAACATGAAACTTTGTCTTCAGAAAAAGGCAGGCTTGCTGGCATTATCTGAAATTCAATAATCCGCCATTTGCTGCATTCAAAATCACCTTTTGAAATATATCTTTTATAGAATTAATAAAGTTGTATAACTACACTCAGATAAAATCTGCTAATATCTCTTTAGAGAAGGTGAAAAGGGCAGTTTGTAGTCAATATATCTTGCAGTTTGAAAGTGTTTAATTGTTGTTTAAAGGAGTTGATTTCAGGTATTTGCTGCTTATAATCCTGATCTGCTGGAGTAGTTCTATATAAATCACTATTTTTTGGGAGAAACATGTCTAGGAATAGATTATTTTTACATAATCTGAAGTTATCACAGATTGTGCTGTGGCATTTTCAGTGAGGTTCTGTGTGTAACCATTTACTAGCATGCTTTTTAACAAAGAGATTTAAATACTCTGCAGGCATTTAGAAGTGAGGCATCAGCTTTGGAGTCATGTCTTAAAAGACTGATATCAAAATCACAATACCTTCTTATTTTTCTTTTTTTTCTGGCAACATTAGTCTCAATTCTAAAAAACATGATGCCTCCTAATAAAAATTGTTCCACTTAATTTATCTCTGGAAATTTTAATTATCCTTGTACCATGCCTTCATAAATTCATGTCTTTAACTTGAACTTTGTTAATTTAGTGAGTTTGGTTTCTTTTCTTTTTTAGAAAGTTTTAGAAACTACATTTTCTCATACCCAGTGATATCTCTGTCTGAATATAGGACATAAATAGATCAAGACATGTATAAAGTCCTCTCCCAGCTCTGAGCTGAGGCGCCGAGCAGCGTGCCCTGGATGGCTGCTGGTGGCAGGGCCTTTTCTGCTCCTCTGGTGCCCTGGTGCCAGCCTGCACTCCTTCCTGAGCCAGAACAGCTTCTGACAGATTGTCTCCTTGTGTTTGATGGCTAGGGAGGAATCCTGAAAGCTTTTACAAATTGGGTTTTGCTCTTCAATCACTGCTAAAGCAGCATCAGGGTAAAGCTGCTGGATGTCACCGCTCGCAGGCCTGTGGGTGACAGATCTGTCACATCGTGTCAGACCCCACGGGAAATGAGGAGGAGAGAGCCTCCCTCACACATCCCTGTGCTGGAGGGGCTGTGCAGTGATGGGGAAGCCAAGATTTCTGCCTGCTCTCTGACCTGTATCAGTCAGAGCCTCGCACTGCTGTACTCTGGGCAGCAACTGTTATTTTACTCGGAAGTCCCCTGAAAAATTGGACAAGGTCATTTCTGGAAGATCTGGCATCTTCAGTAAAACCTCTGTTTTGCCAAAATTAAGTTTGTGATCTTTGTGACTTCTCGGGTGATGATCTTGGTTTGCTAGTTTTGCATTAGTTTATTTTTCAGTAAGGAAGGAAAGGAATTAGTAGTGGAAGTTATCCCCTATAAAAACCTCATCAACTTCCTTTAGACATAACAAAAACTAATCAGAGTCTAATTGTTAATACTGACACATTATTAGACCAATGAAAAGTCAGAGTGTGCCTTTGTGAACACACATATAGAGGGGGAAAAAAAAAGTGATACTGTTTATCCCAAGGGAAGAAAAAAAAAAACCAACCTCTGTTCCCAAAGATAAAAATTATTTTTAAAATGGATGAAGAGAACCTCTACTTTAAACAACTCATCCTTAAAAATAACACCNAAAAAAAAAATTAAAAAATTAAAATTCACAAATCCAAACCACTACACAGAATAGTGTTTCTGCCTGATTTCAAACTGAAACCAAGGCCCTCGGTTTGCACTAAGTTGAGTTAGTGCAGGACTTCTGCTGGATATTAGAGAAAGGTTCTTCCCCCAGAGGGTGTTTGGGCAGTGGAACAGGCTCCCCAGGGCAGTGGTCACAGCACCAGGGCTGACAGAGCTCAGTAAGCATTTGGACAATGCTCTCAGACACA